>BMAV01014797.1:0-11342 GCA_019973955.1 Trichonephila inaurata madagascariensis
CCTTATGAAGGATTGCTATGATGTGAATATTTTGGGCCCTATCTAGTAATACAACGCGTGAAAGTTTTAATCCTACTTTTTACTAAATCTCGAAAAGGAACCAAAATTGGTACTGCTGAATAAAAATTTCAAGATTTGGATGTAAAATCAAACGAACTATGTGCAATTATCTCTTGAAAAATCAGTTACATTTCAATTTCCAAAAATAATATCATATTCATTGGTGTGTGCCGAAACAAAAATAACAAGCTATTCATTTCAAATAATTTAGCATTACATTATAGACACTTCAACTTTCACTTCTGATTGCTTCATCCTGATTGGTTGAAATTCCTAGAATCGATTGTGTTTGAAGGAAATTCTTTCTTTTAATGTGAGATTTCACTGCCACTGAACGTGCTATAAAACTGCTCTGTGACAATTGACAAAAAGCGACCTTGTTTTCTATATTTGGTGACTCGAAATCTATTTTATTTCGTAGTTTCTCTCTTATTTCTTTATTTTATATATTAATCTTATTGAATAGCTTCATTTTTTTGTTTACTTTTCAAACTATCTGTACCGTTAGGCTTAACTCTTAACGTTTTTCTTTTGGCTACTTTCTTTCTGCTCATTTGGCGAAACGATGCCAGATTTTAATGCTTTTTATGAGTCTTTCTTTTCAGATCGCCGTCAAGAAGAAGAACCCATGGACTGGGAGGACGTCCTTTTCCTCCCTGAGGTAAGTGCACCTTTTGTTCTTTCCCGTCCCCCACGGAAGATGAGGTCCCTCATCTCCGTTCAGGTAAGTGAACCCCCTTCTCTTTCAGCCAACCGCTTCCCCAACATGAGGGCTCTCGTTCCGAAGGTAAGGACACCACAGGCACCCAAGGTGTCTGTGATGTCTATTGTTTTTAATGTAGTTTCTCCTATTACTTCCTATTTTGCTTCTTTCTTCATTTAATGTTTTTTAATTCTACTTAAATTGCAATTTTACACACTTAAAGATAATTACTTTTGCGAGGACTTACTCGATATAAAAATAATCTGATTTCTTTGCTGTTTTTCTCTCTTATTTTGGACTCTAAAATGTTCAACGGATGTATATATTTGACTAGCTGCAAAATATTCTCCATGACATGTTTTTAGTGATAACTATTTGATTAATGTTTCGGTACTTATGTATTATCGCAACCTATTGGCGACATTACATGAAATTAAACAAATGGATGCCAATTCAGCACGTACGACACAAACGGAATTGCCAACTTGGCAAGTTATTAATAGAGTTGGCAATAGTTGCGATAACACGCAAGTACCCATTTTTCATATGTTTTGACATATATTTCTAATAAACTTTCTTTTTCAGAATTATTTTTCCAGGTATTATGTTTGATAGAGCTTACTATGTTATTATGATATTAATTTTTATTTTGCATAATTATTAAGGCATTATATTTTAAACTGGATGATAGAAGAATATATCTTTTTTAGCTTAATAGTTCATTGTAACGCTGATTTTTTTTCAGAGGGTCGTCGACGTTCCGGGTCATCATTGGATGTTACCAATGCTTTTTGTTAGACGAATAACGTTCATTTTTTTACAGGTTATTCTATAGACGTGAGGGGGTGTTTCCTTACACTCCCGGGGCTGCCCGGAGGGTTTGCTGAAGAGGGCACCCTCGAGGGACCACAGTAGCCGACCTCCTCGTGGTGTCCCTCGGGCAACGCTGTGCATCGAACAGATGACAGCGGCTAACGGGCTACTAAGTAAAGATAAGCTACTGTGCAGTTATAACTTTACAGAACAGTGGTAATACTGTCTACCAGTTGCGAATTTTTCCATTAGTGCACGAAAAGGTTTGCCAAAATTTCAGCCTTGCTTTTTCTTTCTTCTATCATTGTATTTTAAGTTGAAAACGTTTGAAAATAGTTCGTCAAACAATTCGAACAAGGTGCATGTAATACACTATTACATGGAGGAAAGCTTTGGTAAACAGTTTGTTCGAATTTTTCTTTCAATAATGGGTCAGTTATGGTGGAGGTCTTTAAAAAAATCTCGATCTAGTATAAGATATTTATCGTATGGCACTCTATTAAAATATCGCCAGATTTGGCGCACGATTCACTACCTTTTCTCTATAGGACTTGTACCAACGTATTAACAGTAATTGGCCAATATAGCTATAGTTAAATATTGTATCTAAAAAAAGTATCCGACCACCTATTCATCTATTAACGTTGTTATGCTACAGATTTGGTAATAGTTGCTTCAGCTAGGATGTACTTCTGGCGTTGAATTTTAAAGTTAACTCTCATTTGATATTGAAATTTCATTTAAAAATATTTTTTCTGTGAAAAATTTGCAGTTGAAAGAAAAAAATATTGATACTTTAACAGTTTTTTCCTTTTAGTTTAGACTATAAAATGGTTTACGTGATTATATTTTATTGTGACTATCCTTAAAGTATTCTTCAAGAAATATTTTTAGTGATATGTGTTTCGATGTACTTTTGATATACATTTTGACACATATTTTTAAAAGATCTTTTTTTTAGTATTTTTTTAGTATAACACTTGTAAAAAATATGTTTGACAAAATATTTCGTTACTTGAGTGTTATCGCAACAAGTTTGCAACCTCGATTTCCTATTTGTCATACGCGCTGAATTGTCATCCATGTGCGTAGTTTCATATAATGTTAGGTTGCGATAATACATAAGTACCGATATTTCTATTAGTAAATTTGTAAAGCATCTTTGTAACAAATTTTATAAGTATGTTTAAACGCTATTTTCTTTTATATGGGTCTTTATTTTACATATTTACAAAGGCATGGCTTTTTAAACTTGGTTATGAAAAATGTGTTTCGTAATTTTCCGTTTCGCCATCGCAAATCTCGTCAAGCGCGTTTTATTGGCGACAACACACAATACGCATATAAAAAAAAGTTTGTAAATATATGTTCTCATTAGATTTTCATTTATTTTTGACGCATTATGAAAAGATACTAATAAGAAGAGACCGCGACTTGTTTTTAAAACGGGATGGTAAAATATTATAAGCTGAAATATTCAATTTGGAGTCGGTAGTATCATTTTTGGCTACTTTTTTCCTGTGTCGGCGAAACTAAAAAGTACCAAGTTCTTTAGTTTAATAATTCATTGTAATATTATTTTTTTTTTTTTTCAGAAACTATTATTTTATTCCACGACCTTTCAAGTCCGTGTTAGATAGTACCAATGCTTTTCGTTCCCAAATAATGTTTCTTTTTTTACAGATTACACTAAAGACGGAAGGGGGTGTTTCGTTACACTCCCGGGGCTGTCCTAAGAGATTGCAGATGAGGGCAGCCTCGAGGGACCAAAGTAGCCGACCTCCAAGTGGTGTTCCTCGGGCAACGCTGTTCTTCGAACGATACTTACGTACTATCGCAACAATAACAACTATTAAATTAACTCACGAAGTTCGCATCCCTGACTTCGCATGTGTCGTAAGCGCCCAGTGCTTCGTTTCATACAATGTCACCAACATATTTGCGATAACACGTAAGTACTCTTCGAACTGATGACAGCGGCTGACGGGCTACTAAGTAGATGCAACTATAAGCTACCATAAATTTTCGGAACAATGGTGCTAATGTCTTCCATTGGCGACTTTTTGGATTGGTGAGGGAAAGATTTCGCCAAGATTTCAACCATGCGTTTTCTTTTGTCTCCAGGGGTATTTTAGGTATAAAACAGAAATAAACTTTTAAATCTTTTGTCTCCAAAGCAAAAAAATTCTAAAAGGAAATAATATATCACAACAATTGCCAACTCTATTTATAACTCGCCAAGTTGGCAAACCGTATTTCCTACGTGTAGTTCGCACTGAATTGGCATATAATGTCGCCAATACAGTTGCGATAATACATAAGTACCCAATATTTCATCGGTGCTTATAAAAACCGTTTTACAAGAAGGAAAGCTTTAATATAAACAGTTTGGTCAAATTTACTTATTGATAGAAAGACTGATATATATATATTGGTGATTTCTAAAAAAAAAAATCTACCTTCATCGTTTAATCTATCGCCAAAATTGGCGTACACTTTAGATTTCTCTCGATCACGATCAATTTTTGAAACAATACAGATATGTATGAGGGATTTGCAAAAATACAGAATTGAATGTACTACGTCTTCGAAGCTGATGGGACTTGGAGAGTTTTTCTTGTTAAAACACTAGTTTTTTTCATTTCGCCACATTTTCCCCCTCTTTCTTCTCTCATCGGTAACAACCTATTTTGGAATAATATTAATGAAATCTAACTGAAAGCTAAACGCAACTGCCGTCTCAAAATTACGTAGAGATTGATTTTCAACAGATTTAATAGAGAAATTTAATGAACTCATCTTTGTGTACTATCAAGAGTAACTGTATTTTACAGACATTTTGTTACTTCTGTACTGCAGAAGTAAAGCCGTAGCAGATTATGAGCATGTATGCAATCTAAAAATGCGGCAGTAGAAGCAATTTTTAAAATTAAAGTTATGAAATTAAGTATATTTATGTTATGCTATTTTTACAATAAACTGAAAAAAAAAAAAAAAAAAAAACACAGCACATTTCATGAATTTTATTAATAACTAAGTTGCTTAAATATTACCTGTATAGCTTTATGAATTACTGTGTGCTAGGTTATGTTGCATGCCTGCTGATTATTCTTTAAAAGTCATTTTGACATACTTCTAATTCATAAAATAGCAAATATGTTATATCACTTGAAAGGTCCTGAATCTCGGAGATTTCAGAAATATCAAAGTCTCAAAAGTGATATTCTGAAGATTTTTAGCATAGTGACTTCTCTTAAGTAATTTTTCTTGTAGTATTATTATTCTTAAGAGAATTTTATATGTTTATTCTAATTCACAAGTGATACTAAATATTAACACATTTATTCCTTTACACGCATGTTCAAAATCTTAGAGCTCTAAACGTAGTCAGATAGCTTAAACTGAAACAATTCGTTTTTATCCATTTGTAACCTATTTTTTTTAAGACAACATTGTTCATAACTTTTTAATATGATTGAAACATAAAATAACTTTCATTCCTTAAAAAGAAACCCTCAGAAGCTCTGTTATAGATAAGAGTGGTGATTCCCTTAAATCTCCTCCTCAGGAGGCTCACCTTCTTTAGATGGGTATGGGAGTCACAATCCCGAGGTACCCTAGTGATCTTTTCCTTTTCCCAAGGGGTTTACTATCTTTGGTAAACACGGGTGTCACGACCCCGGGGTACCCCAGTGATTCTTTCGACCCTCCATCTTGTCATCCAATTTCTCCTTTTTTTCTTTTCCCGTCCAGACCACAGACCTATAAATGTTTGGCGCAGTATAGCCCAAACTGGCTCTTGCGCCAAAAAACACCAAACTCAACTCAACTCCCTTATATCTGGTGTAAAAATAAAAAAATAAACTTGAGGAGTTGTTGCTTCATTTAGGGGGTCCAATGTGAGGCCGTTTAGGTTTGAAATATCTGTACCGAAATTTCCTTTGTGTTTCTCCATGTAACATTAAAATAAACTATTTTTTTTTCTTACAATCCAATAACATATCCATATATTTCATAATTTAAATATATTGAGCAACTTATATTTCAGTTTGTTATGAGATAGCGCAGTGTTCCCTAACCTTTTTTTATCACCACCGATCGGTCAACGTTTGATAATTTTACCGCAGCCCGCTGAGGGTGGGACTTTGATAATTTATATTTTAGATTGTTTTTATTTAATAATTTTTTAACTAAATTGTTATTTAAATATTCTTTCAGAATAAAACAGTCACACAAAGAGATGAATATAAAGGGATTTAAAGTGGAAAGTCACACAAAAAAACCGAGAGAAATACATGACATTAAATAAAATGGAAATAATAAAATGTTCCTTGGGAGACCCTGTTCCATTTGTTGCATGGATCAGTCCGGGGATTGGGGACCACTGACATAAAGTGTATAGTAATGCAGTGCTTCTCAAAATTTCAATATTTGCGACACAATATTCAATCATAATTTTTATCGTGGCCCCCCTCTGTATTATAACAATGTATTGAATTCAACAATACTATACTTTGACGCTAAAGCTACAATACGACTTCAACTTCTTGACCTCCTCAAACCCGAGACAAAAATAAAAGCTTGATATTTTGTAAAAGGTACTTAAATAGTTGTTTTTATCACTATGATGTAGAAAAGTGCAATAAAAAAATTTATTTTTAATTTATAGAAGCTAGGAGGGATCAGGATCTAGACGCTACTATCAGAATTTTTTTTAAGTACTAAACAAGATTGAAGTAATTAATTTAATCTTAGTTTTTAATCCCACAATACATTCAACATGAAAATTTATTAAAGTTTTAAGTACATATTACATTAACATTTTTTATTTTTTATTTTCGTGAAATGACTTGAATGTCTTTATAGTACTTGTAAAGCGCAGAAAAAACTTGCATTGTACAGTTGTTAAGGTCGAGCACTTCTCATTCCTGCACCTTTACTTCGATGATTCCTATCCCCAACCATTTCAGGCATGTGCCTAGCTTCTTTGTTATGCTGCTTGATGTGGAATGCAAGTCGTAATTCTGCGTTTTGGAGGGGCTCATTATTTTCATCTTCGGCTTGCGAAGGCGTGGGAGATGGCTTCTTCAGTAAGCCGTGTATCAGTGTATTTGCTGTACTGAGTCTAAATGTAAAGTAGTACAGAATGTCCTTCTTAGGTTCCCCTAATTCTGTCATATTATTTCTGTACGCGAGCCATGCATTCGACATGGTAAAGTCGATCAGATGTAGAATGACGTACTGTGCATTTCTTGGTTCGGAACTTCATTTTGTAGAAACTAATGATGCGGTCCACATGATCAATGTATTTTACAATGTGAGAGCAATCCTACCTCCTGAAAATCAAATGAAACTGGATTGAGCTTATCTGTTTGTATTTCCTATTGAGTTGGAGTAGAAAAGTCAAAAGTTACATCTTGATCTCCATCATCATCATCCATCTCACTTCCATTATCACCTTGAAAATCATCTTGAATCAAAGCAGAATCTTCGCGATTCATGAGCTCTCATCTGATGTAAAATATATCACTGATAAAAAAATAATTATTACATAAAAAATTATCAGGAAAAATAGGTAAAAATGGAAAGCAAACACCTCAACTAAAAATTTTAATTCCAGAAATACTTCTATCAATCTTCAAATCCTCCCAAAATATAGCCAAAAATTAAAATAAAATTGACTTAAAAAGTATGTTAATAAGTGATTGGACCCGGTTGTATCCCATGTGATACAAACAAATTTAACTTCCATTATGGTTTAATATTTCAGTAAAAATTTCTTTTTTTGTTGTTAACTCATAAAAAGTACATATACAAAGAAAAAGCATTTTTTAAAAATAGTTTAATACTTGCATATAAATAAGAAAAAATATTTACTTAGACGACGCGCAAACATCTTTTTTTGATTCTGAGACGCTACTAGAAATGGCTATCATAGACAGGTACTGCCATTTGTTGGCTAAATGAGGAAATTGTACGAGGTATTTAACTTTGTATCTCATGTGATACAACCGGTTCCAAAATTGTTTTTGCAATTCAGCCTTTACAAAAAATTATGAAACTTTTGTATCACATGTGATACAAAGGGACTGAGGTGGTTAAGTGTCACTGGCGTGTATAAACATCTCGCTCAGCCAAAGCATTAACGGCCCTGACATATATATACGTCTTTCCGAAGTATGATCTTTTTCATGCACTACTATCCATAAAATTATTCCGAAAGCTTTAGAATGCAGTAAAAGGATGTAACAACCAACTAGCGGTTGTTAGTGTTTGAAGGTTCGAGCAAATATCAGTTAGTATTTATTGGTATTCATCTCTAAAAAAACATTTATAATGTTTTAATATGCTATTTTTAAAAAAAGTACTCCAAACGTGTTCGGATACCTTAATTAACGGTATAAATATTTTACAAACGCGAAAATGAGAAAAACAGAAAATTCGCTTGCTTATAAAATTGGAAGACAATTTTAAAAGACTCTTCCTAGCATTTCTTACTGGAAATAAATCTCTTAGACTTTAAAATAAAATTCTTAAAACATCTTTAGAATTAACAATTACTATAACTTAAAAAAAAAGGTTAAGTTTCTCATACCCTTTGGTTATATAATTTAAATTTAGTTTCCTTTTGGGGTATTTATGTACATTTTTGGTTTCACATTTCAACACATTACGTATTCAAAGAGCGTGCAGCTAGTTATTTAAGGTATCCGACTACGTTCGGAACCATGATTTTAAAAAAGAGAATAAATGGATAATTCTCATGATATTTAGTGTCACTTAGATTAGAACACATGTATAAAATTGTTTTACGGACATTTTGACAAAAGAAATTATTTAAATACAACATTTCGGCAAAAAATGAACTTAGAATAACCTTTTTTCAAAATGTTCTCCTTTTGTCAAAAATGCTTCTATTATAATAATATTTTTTGCCTGTATATACCTCAAACCTCTGCACAGAGGCTCAACTATGACTTTTGAAAAATTCACGTTATTTTCAGAGTTACCACCCATTGAAATAATTATCGGCATTTTTTTCTTAAAATTTCTCCCCTCTACTGTCGTAAAGCATGGATAAACCCACTTCTAAGTCATATATTTCAAAATTTCTAGTTGAGCCTCTGTAGAGAGGTCTGAGCTATATACAGGCAAAATATTATTATAATACAAGCATGTTTCACAAAAGGAGAATATTTTGAAAATGGGTCATTCTGCGTTCATTTTTTGTCAAAATATTGTACTTAGATAATTTTTTATTTTAATACTATTCTTAAAACAATTTTATAAACTTTTTCTAATCTAAGTGACACTAAATATCATAAATATTATCAATTTATACGCTTTTGAAAATCACGGTTCCGAACGTAGTCGGATACCTTAAGAAAAATTTAATTTATTGAATTACAGAATTTTACTTGTACATTGAGCAGCAGTTCTTAAACTTTCGAACACCACGGACTCCTATTATGTACCAGCCTGACATCATGGACCTCCAAGGGTTTGAAACACCCTCTTTGTGTGACTCCCAACACATGTCTGAGTGATTTAAGGATTCCTCAATAATCCTGCTTCATGTACAGACTTTTTTCAATTCATACTATTAGTTCACTGTCTCGATATATATTTATTTATTTATATATTGATCTTGTTCAAATTTTCAATCGTTAATAAAATACTTTCTATTCATCCAATCAAGCTCAAATAATTGTTTTTAAAACTTGTACTGGATGACACTTGACGTTAATACAGTTTTTTCAGATATTAATTTAATTTAATTACCGTTTTCTGACGCCATTTTAGATTCGTCTCTATTGTTGTAACAATGTAATTGTTGTTGTTTCTTATCCCAGATGGTACAGTTCAGCTACACCATCTCCATAAAACCAAAAATCTCCAAGAAATCTAGAAACAAAAGGGGATTTCTTAAGACCTCGTCAAAATAAAACTCAAACAATGAAGAACATGACTCGGGGAGGCCTGATAAGCCTCGCATTTATGACACCCTGGAAAGACTTTTCGGCCCTGTTCAAAAGTAAGATACATTGTGGGCATGATAGAGCCGTCTGCCGATCACTAGGAATATTAAGTTGGTGACACCAACGAGTTTTTCGCCAAAATACCAAGGGTGAGCAGGGGGCACTCTCCCCTTGCAATTAATTCCATCCTTTTAATAGAGGAGAGTTCAGCAAAAGTTATACATGCGTCACCTCGCAAGGCGTCAGCAGTGTGCAGACTAAAACAAAACTGCTGTTAAAACAATGACTAAAGTTGGCGGTGAAAACCTATTTTTCACAGCCAAATTTGCCAAACCGTCTGTGCATTGTTACAGCAATGCAGACAAATCATGCTCTTTTTTCAATTCCTACTATTAGTTCACTTTCTCTCTCTCTCTCCCTATCTATATATATTTATTTATATATATCTAATTCAAATTTTCAATCCTAATAAAATATTTTCTATTCATCCATTCAAAGTAGAAATTGACTTAAACTTGTTTTTTTTTTATATGACTTGTTAACACTTCTTTCATCCTTTAGAAAAACGGTAAGCATCTAATTAAAAATATTACGTTTTAGCAATGGCTATACTGTTGCAAACAATAAGAAAACTGAATTGATATACTTGATCGAAAAACATATTCTAGTAAAGTTTTTTTACTGGGCTCTTTCAATTTTTCCACGAGATCTTGCGGAGTTTGCAAAAGATGGTAATCATAACATTAAATAACACCCCTTCGCAGACCCCTAGAAAAGATCTGGGGACCCCCGGGGGTTCGTGAACCTCAGTTTAAGAACCCCCGATATAGAGTGTTTGTATTAGCAGCTTAGAGTATCTTTAAATGCAAACGTAGTTAAGATGTATATTGTAGCAATGCTATGTAATAAAGAAGCAAAATTTCTAAAGTGTATATGCCATTTACTTATTTTAGAAAATTGTAAACATAATTGAAAACATACATTTTATAATGAGTCAGAAAAATACAAGATACTTAATGCGACTAAATTCTCTTGTTCATTTCCTTTGCACTGCTTCGATAAATCTTAAGGTGACTGCCTACCTTGAAAATGTCGTTTTTCGTCTACATAGGCAATTTTTTTTGTTTCAAAATTTTATAGTGTGAACAATTTTCTTTCCAAAACAGTTTTCCTTTTTCCTTTACGCGAAATAGAAATAAAGTTATAGGGATTTTAAAAAAACATCACTGTATGCAAAAGGACAGTAAGATAAAACTTTAAATGAGTTTTTCTCTCAAAATTGTGTTTTCGATAGAAACTCTTTATCAGATGCATGATATCTTCAGAACCAAACCTGATAACGTTTTGAAATTTTGGGGAAATGTTTATCATACTATTCTTCATAAAGTGGATTATAAGTTTTGTTGTAGGTTAAATATTTTTTCATTTAGGGTAGTTTTTATTAAGAAAAAACTTTAGAAAATATCAAAATGTTCATTTTATTACGTATAATTATCTGTAATTTTTTTGTACTTTAATATTTCTCTTATAGATTTTGGTTCATTTTGAAGAGCACCATAATATGTATGTTGTGTATAAAGAAAATTATGATAATTGTATTAGAAAATTTTATACACAGTGTTAACCATTTTAGAAAAATTTGGTAAAATTTCTTTGAAAACAACCAATTTTTCTAAAAGTGCAATATTTATTCAAAAATTTTTTATGTATTTACATATTTTTTTGTTGTTATTTTTCTTCCTAAAAACACTCAATTTGTTTCAAAAATTTGTTTTTATAAAAAAAAA
>BMAV01014797.1:16342-43884 GCA_019973955.1 Trichonephila inaurata madagascariensis
TAAACACCGTTCAAATAGACACCAAAACACACACAAAAACCATTAAGATATTTCTCAAATTTTTAAATAAAAATACTAATCACACTAAATATGTGGTGTATACTAGAGTATAATATAAAAACCTAATCTTACCTGTTACGGCGTTAATAATCACTGACATAAGAAATACACTCAACACCACAGTAAAACGGGACATGTTTAACCACCGAAATTTAAGAAGAGTTTTAACTATGAAATGTTTTACTCCTAAATGTAAAGAAAAAGCAGAAAACACACTAACTTTCAAGACGGAAGACTGAATAATGATACTTCCCAACTCTTAGCTCTATATAAATGTATTAGAATTTACTGTTGATGTAACGAAGTGTTTACGCATTTGTCAAATGAGGATTTCTCTTTTATTTGATAGTTATCACATCGCTTCTTGGTATCCACACGCAATTTCTTAATTTTATATATTTTGAATAAAAAAAGCTTGCTTAATAGTATGCTTAATGAGAAATAATTTGCAGAAAATATAATATTTAATTGCTTCTGTAGAAAGGTATCGTGCAATTTCATAGGCAATAAGTTGCAAGAATTCTTTTTTTAGGACGTTGAGGCGAAGATTCATATAAACCAATTAGAATTCAGATTTTTAATTACGGAAATTATGATTTAGTTGTTTTTTCCCCTCCATTATATCTTATGCAATCTTTTTGATATGATCGATCTTTGTCGACCATATCGTGGGGTTTCAGCGTAAGTTAGAGGTATGGGATTCTTGAAATGAAGAGACATTTTAGAATTCTTGATATGACTTTTATTAAGAGTTTAACTTAAATTACTTATATATTGAACAAACTTATATTAAGTGAGAACAAACTAAAGCACGTAGCCGTAGTTAATACAGATCGCGCAATTGGATCACTTATCTAAATAATTATGTTATCCGCCTACTCTCAATCCTAATAATATTTCGAATTCGGAAAATAATCTTCCTACCTGGAATTTCCGCAACGGTTTCTTAATATGCTCGAGTGCAATAGTATGCACCTTGTAGTATTGGCTAGATGTCCGCGATTCTTGGGTAGGCCGTCAAATTACACTTCTACCTTTACCAAAACTGTATACTTTCTCTAAATTGCCATTCCACTTACTAAAACTTCTGTCCTTTTAAAGGTTATCTTATTTGCATCTATACCATCGTTTCACTTCTTGGATTTGGGTTGGAAAAGATTTGCCATTAATCTTGACCGTCAAAGAACACAGAGGTTATGTTAGAGAAAGGACGCGTGAGCCGTCACATCTTGACAGTAGATTTTGTTGCAATTAAAACTAAGATATAAATCATGGAATTTTATTCTTTAGTGAAACCTTACAACTTGTGTGTGTTTGTGTGAAATCATTAATGTGTAACGTTTTGGAAATAAGGTTAAAAGCTTAATTATGTATAAAGTCAACAGCAAAAAATTAAAAAAGGCTTTTCCTATGTATTTTCAAGTTATCCGTTCGGGATTTCTCTTTTAACTATATAAAAAGATCGTATTACTTGTTTTAATGTCGACTTTTTGTAACAAATCTGTTTTAAAAATTTCAAAATCAAGAGAACTGAGAGAAATAGAAAACATGCATTTTGCAGCACAAATAATTGAAGGTTTAATGTTGTATGCCATTTTATCCATTAAAAAGAATTTCAGCTAAATTGTATCAATACTCTCAATTAGTTTAAATCGGATTTTATTCGATCCCAAAAAAAGATAGGTGTTAAAAAGAAACTAAAAAAAATTGCCTCAGTAAACGGGGTGTTCCTGAACTCAGGTGCCCAACTTTAAAGGAAGGTATCACACATACAATCCGCCAAAAATATAGGACATTTGAATTTTTAAAGAATAATAATAAAATTTTTTTATTTTTACTCAAAACTCTCTTTCAATGCTTAATGGATGATTAAATAAACATGAAAACACTTGAATTGTGTGTGTGTGTGAGAGAGAATTTTTATAACATTTAACAAATTTTTTAAAGTTATTTTTCTTTTCGTTTTGAATATCTTGTAAAAAAAGTAAGATTAAGTAGTTTTACAGGAAATTTAATCATTTAATAAGTTTTCTTTCCATTTGCTTCAATCTGGCATCTTGTTTTACAATGAATGAATTTCAGTTTGACAGAAATTGTCTCGCGAACGTGATTAAGTGTATTTTTAAGATTAAGGTTTCGATTCGTACAATATTTCATCTTCATATATTCGCCAATGTCGAATGAACATTAGCCAGATATTTTCTAGAATGTTTTTATCAGAGATTTTTTTCGGATCGCAATGGTTCAACTCGAATATTGTTCGAAAAGAAACAGTTTTTTGCAGCAATTTCTGTGTGTGAATGGATGCCCCATCTACTTCGTATATGCCAGGTGTGCTCAACCTTTTTTTCTGCTGGGTCGCATACATATGTCAGCTATTTCACGCTGGCCGCAACCTGAGGATAAATAGGAGAAGGGGGAATGCTTTAAGCCCAAGATAACATTGGAAATTTAAGTTGTAGAAAATTGATCGAAATATTAAAACTCCTCTCTGTTTTTTTTTTTTTTTAATTATTATTTTTTATTTTTGTCACTAACACTAAATTAGAAGCATTTAAGAAACACTCCTTCACAATTTCAACATCAATAAACGGTTTCATATGATTACCAATAATATAACAAACTTGATATGATATGTCTTTGTTCCTGTTGTGATATTACCACTGACGAAACACTTTGTTGCTGTTGTAAAGTTTATTCAAGAAAGCCTATTTATCACCCCTTGAAAGAGATCTTCGAGGAAAAATTTCATTGAATGATTCCTGTTTATTGGTATTTTTTAAATACAGCACTTTCGTGACAAATCAAACAGTTACTGAGCCATGTTTACTTTTCACTACAAAATAGTCAACCTCCCAATCTTCTTGCAACGATCTATTTTCTTCAAGTATTTTTCATTTGCAGGATATGAAAGATAATTAAAAATAGTTCCATCCGTAAAATGGTCGCTACTCCACTGTTGTCTGTTATCACTAACCGTAACCGTTCCAAATAGAAAACGAATATCAATTCATACCCGTACGACACCAACAGCAAAAAGCAAAATTGATGTACTTGATTTCTTGACAAAGAATTTCCCACCAAATATTTAATACGTAAGTGAATTTCTCAAAGCAATGGGCCATGACCGGGACACTTAAAAAGGCTCGGTGAGCCGCAGGTTGAGTATTGCTGGTATTTCTAGTCTTCTTCACCTGTCGATGACGCATTATAGGAAGAAACTCAAATTCCAATACTTGAATATAATCTTGATGGTTCTGTCTATCATTTAAAAACTTTAAAATAGTTCTTCCTCCAAAGCCAACAATTAATCACTATTAAACTTCCTCCTCCCATTTGTTGTGAGTAAAACTTTTCTTTAATTTTTAAGACTATGGTAGTAGTATTGATAGCCATTAGGGCCCTCTTATATTGAATTTCTTCTCATTTGAGAGTGTGCCAAAATTCATTTTAGTGGCCCACGACATATGATATTTGTTCAATCCAATCACCTGTGCATGTGTATTTTTGACCACTTCGGAGGACGTTTTCTATTTCTAAACTAGGATGATTTCGGGATATGTTGTGCACAACTAGGATATGTTGTACACCATTTGCCTGGAGACATCTACAGGGTGTTGTTGAATTCCATACACAAATTCAGTGGAGTGATAGTAGGCGGTATGGGGCGACAAATCACCGCAAACATGGGATCGCAAAACACGTTTAGTTGGAGTAGTATGAAGAGTGGGATGTCGAGTGGAAAAGAAAAGGGACGATAAGAGATAAGAAATAGATTTATTAGACTAAAAGTTTGCTTACAATACGAAGAATGCAACATAGCTCGACGTCAGAAAGGCAACGACAAGGGATTGTTACAGGAATTTCTAAATATTGTGGCCTCGTAGGTCAAAGTGCAGACGACACCGAAGGATGAAAGATTGTTGGATGCCTTCAAAGAAACCCGGTGTACTTTTGGTGTCAGATAAAGTGACGATGATTCGTGCTGTGAGATTGTCCACTGTAGCCGCCGGTGTCTTTTGCACAAGCAATGTCATGTAGCCCTAGAAAAAGAGATCTAATTGAGTGAGAACCAGGGAGTGTGGAGGCCGAATAACGGGTCTACGGTATCCAATCCACCTCCCAGGATACGTAGCATGAAGGCGGTACCGCAACGCAATCAAGAAATGTGCTGGAGCATCATCATGTATGAACCACACGTTCTGGTGCACAGTGGCCATTATTCTCTGCAGCAACTTCGTGAGACGTGGGAAATTTGAGTACGTGCAGGTTTCTTCAGCCCTACCACCGCGCTCCAAATCTCCACATTCATTTGGCCACTTTCGTCTAGCTCATCTTCCTCCCGACGACTTCTATTATCGCGATTTTCACCGACTCAACGTGATTTTCAGCTATGTGCTTTGATAATTTGTCGGTTAAATTCAGCAACTCCCTGCATAAGCTTTGCTCCTGTTTTGACATTTAAATCGGCCTTGAATTATCAGCTCTAGGAAATTTTTTTTCAGTACGAGCATTCAGTCTTTTGCTTGTTTTTATCGTATTTATTCCCGTAAAATGCTGACTGTTTGGTTTTCGTAAAATGCTAGAAATCGTGTTACAACTAGCTTTGTGTAGACGGGAAATCACTCGTATATATCTACCCTAATTTTTATTTTCCAAAGCTAATCCTTTTTGAAAGTTATTCAAGGATATTTTTCTAGGCACTCTATAGCATAAAATAAGAACTTATAGAGCAAAATATGGGATTTTTACATTTTTTCTTACTATGGCATAGTGGAAAATTATATAATTATCCCATTTTATCTTATATCACGGGTTATGGATAAACACTCCACAAAATCCTTACAAGTATCGTTCTACTTTTATTACAACATAGAAATTAATGTATAACAATTTTTTTTTTGAAAATGAAGGTGTTAGATATTAATTTTTTCATATTTATCACTGGAAACTCTACTATTGGAAACACTAATAATATTGCTCCGATAGAACATATTTTTGCTACAAATGTACACAAAATTTAAGTTCTTTTAAATTAAGTTCTATTTTTCACATCATACAGCGACTGTGAACTTTTTTGTAAATGTTCTTTTAACACATGACGCTGCCTTTATGGATGATGAAATTTTTAATTTGCGCAGTTCCCCTGTGTGGGCCGCCTCTAGACCACCTGTTACATGTCCACATGCTTTCCAGGAACGTCCTTTGGTAATGTGTGAGTGGCCAAAAATCTCCTTATTGGTCCATACTTTGTATCCCATCTACTCAAACAACAAGATATATCGCTTCTTTCAGAAGTGTTACTAGAATTTTGTGAAAATATTGCCATGTGGTTTCAGTGTGACGAGGAGTTGGTCTCTTTCAGCATTTACGTTTGTGTGAGCATAATTCTACTTTTAGCCTTTGATGCATTAGACGAGGTGGATGAGTCGTTGACCAACGCACTCACTTGATTTGCGATTCAACTAGAAAAGATTTGTCGAGATGAGGAACACTTTAAAGTAGTCCCAACTTCCAGTCCGTGGACCGGTCCATGAATCAAATGATATCTACCCGCCCAAGGAACATTAAATTATCTTCATTTTATTTACTTTAGCGTATTGTGTGACTTCCTAGTGAATTCAACCACTTTACATTCGTTTTTGGTTTAACTGTATTTTATTTCGAAGGTATATTTAAGGTATCCAACTACGTTCGGAACCGTGATTATAAAACAGCGCATACATGGATAATTTTCATGATATTTAGTGTCACTTAGATTAGAATACATGTATAAAATGGGTTTAAGGACATTTTGACAAAAAAAAATTATTTAAATACAATATTTCGGCAAAAAAACAACAACTTAGAATAACCTTTTTTTCCAAATGTTCTCCTTTTGTGAAAAATGCTTCTATTACAATAATATTTTGCCTGTCTACAGCTCAGACCTCTCTACAGAGGATCAACTAAAATTTTTGAAATATATAACTTAGAAGTGGGTTTATCCATATTTTAAGACAACAGAGCGGAAGAAGAAAGAAAAAAACGCCAATAATTATTTAAATTGGTGGTAACTCTGAAAATAATGTGAATTTTTCAAACATTCTAGTTGAGCCTCTGTACAGATGTCTGAGCTATATACAGGCAAAATATTATTATAATAGAAGCATTTTTCACAAAAGGAAAACATTTGGAAAAAAATTATTCTAAGTTAATTTTTTGCCAAAATATTGTATTTAAATAATTTTTTTTTTGTCAAAATGTCCTTAAAATAATTTTATATATGTATTCTAATCTAAGTGACACTAAATATCATGACAATAATCCATTTATACGCTTTTTTAAAATCACGGTGCCGAACGTAGTTGGATACCTTAAATACTATTAAATAAAAAGTAAAATAATCTAAAATATAAACAATCAACGTCTCCCTCCCACACCCACGCACCTCAGCTGGCCACGGTAAAATTATCAAACGTTGGCTTCTCCGTGAAGATCACTGGGGATCCCTGATTTATGGATCAGTAATTCACTATGATGCTGACCGCATTGCAAAAATTTTAGTTGCTACTGCAACTGATGGTGAAATACCTTGCATCTTTAAAAGGGTACGCCAATCCGTTGTTAGACGCTCCCAATCTTGTATCGTTGTTGATCGATGTTCTCCTTCCTCAATTAGTTGCCTATGACGACCACAGCGCTGATACTAAGATTCGGTTTGCTACTTGGTAATTCACTCTCTGTAAGCATAAATAAATGCTGCTTTCGAACACTTCAAAAGTGCATCCTTTTTGGCCGATACTGGTTCAGACGCTTCGAGTGCTTTCAATCATCCCGCGTTCAAATTCAGTTTAAATCAATTTTTTTTCTCAATTTCTTCGCAAGAAACACAGTTGATACTTCCTGTGTCTGTGTTAGCTATCTCACCCTCTAGCGTCAACAGCATGAGGCCACAGCCGGTCTCTGGAAAAGTAACGTCATAATAATTTGTGCTATTTAGTGTATATACAGGTTGATTCGCTGCCAGACCAACAGACTTGTAGATTTTGTAGGGGGCATGGAGACGACTCGGAATTACCTAGGAATGCAGGGTTACAAATGCTGTAGTTGCATTTGATATAGCGCAAAAATGCAGATAAAAAGAAAAGAAACAGCAACTCATTATGTAACCTCCCGGTGGATGATGGTGTTGGAAGATTCGAGTAAAGATTAGCCAATGTAATTCTAACACACTTTTATTGGCTATTTCACTTAATTACACTAGAAACTTAAGGGAATAATGCACTTAAAACACTAAACCCGAGGAGCAATCATGTTTGATTAATTTAAATATCATAGAAATAAGCTCACTTATCTTGATACTGAAACGCTCTTGACTCCCTACTTGAATTATCTTAGTATGTCTTTTCCAACTTGATTAACTATGCGACCTATGGTCATTATTTTATTCACGCTTCTATATCCCATATGAACCATTCACGCGCCTACTCTACTATTAGCACTTAAATAGAAGTTCTAATTTGCATAAAACCCGTCTTCTTCACAGAGAGTATTTTTCAACCGAAATCACAGTTGAAAAAATTATTTTACCCAAGAGAATTATAGTGGAATCTCGGATAGACCCGTTACATGTAATGAGACAGAAAGCATTTCATTGAAAAGTTGTACTGCAGCAAGTGTTCGAAAGCGCATGGACTTCTTCTGGGGTCCCGTAAAGAATTTGGTGTACAAGACCCCGTTCCTTCAGTTGAAAACTTCATCATTCAAATATTTGTAGCTGACGAATATGATATGCCAGGAATCTTCCAGAACGTAAAGAATTCCATACAGTGCCACTGTCAGGCCAGCCAGATGACTTATAGTCGTAATTTTGAGCACTTGTTGTAGTACAACCTTTCAATGAACTGTTTTCTGTCCCATTAATGTGTGGCTGCTGCTGTCCTTTTTCTTTGCTTCTTTGCACCATAGCTCGTAATTATGGCATTTCCTACGTGATTCCGAGTCGTTTCCGAACCCCCTACATACCCTGTATATTTATCTGTCTAATAGCGAATGACCCTGAATATACTGAGAATTTAACAAATGTACTCTTTATATTTCATTAGATTTAATTATCAAAAATGAAAGAAATCAAGAAACAATAAAGCAAATAGTATAATTTAGAGATTTTATTATCTTTTATATGAAATGTGATGCATGATATTGCATTGATATTTTTGCAGTGTAAAATTTGTTACAACAAATACTTTTTTTAAATTTTTAGTCTTGTTTAGTTTAACCTTTTAAGTGCACGTGTAAAATCTTGCTCAAAAACTACTTCATTCAATTAGTTAAAGATTTTAGTACTAGAATTATGTTTGCCTAAATTAATTAGCTTTAATCTTATATTTTACCGAGATGTTGTAATTTAAAGAGCGTGAAACTTTCTGGTATGATCCTATATTCAGTAGATTTTTAGGTGTTCAGTTTTTTCTAATGTTTTAGAATATTTATTCTGTTGAAAAACGTCATATAGGAGCCAATATGAATGAAAGTCATAAAATAATTTTGTAACTTAATAAATACAATGCCAGGAACATTAGATTTAGTAAAAACACACATGTTAAATTTTAAAAGAATTTTATCAATATACGTATTAAATTTGAAATGACACAAAAAATATTACGAAAAGAAAATGATAATGCCAAAAAAAAAAAATATTACCAAAAAAATAAAAATAAAAAATATGTAAATAACCTACAGAAAATCTAATATAACATAACATTCTTGAGATTGTTCTAAACATTTCAGTTTTTTTATTTTTTATTTTGGCAAAACTAATTCTAGAATGTTTTTTAATGATTTAAGCTTTTAGTTCGGGTAATTCATACTAATTATGTTATTTCATAAGTTTTCTCCAATTAAACACACGTATGGAAAATGCTTTCTCTTTTCTGTAAGTGATTTTAAATTACTTCAATTCTGAGAAGTATTCGACAGTAAAAATATTAATTTTGAAGGAAATTAAAGCATATTTTAATCGTATAAGGGATATATTATAATCTTAATCTTTAAATATCTGTTATTTGTAGACAAAACATAATGCTAAACTCATGATATACCAAACATTTTTACTGAAAATTTCATCATGCGTATGTTATTGATAATCTGTTTTGGTCTGGCAAAGTGTAGCCATAATTTCGTTAATGACTGGAAAATGAACAAAACAGTAAGAACTGGTTGTAAGAGGACTTTTCATTTTTATTTTTGAAAAATTTGACTTTATTTTGAAGGCCATATTTGAAAGTTGAAGAAGTCTCAGTCCTCTATCCCTGACTTTTATGGAAATGTTGCAAAATTTCTTTTATAAATGATAACTTCTTTCTTAAAATTTTATTTTTATGAAAATATTTACAAAACGAAAAGTTTTAATCTTGATTTTATGAATATCAGATTAGTCAATGGAAAAACTAGGTGATTAGAACTATAGTATTATAGCTTTAATTGTTGCAAGCAGAAGTAAAATTTCATCTTTATTGAGAGAGATAGTATTGTTTAAAATTTAATATGTTCCTACTGTATCTGATTTATTTAAATAAGCTTCATATGTTTCCAATAAGATATTTTCGATTCTAAGATTCTTATGGCACTGCAAATGTGCCTTACAATTCTGAGTTGCAGTTAGATGGCAAGGCCAACTCCAGACCTTAGATGTAATTAGTGTTTTTCAATACCAGGACTAATATGTCGATTTTCATGCACCCTCTTGACAAGGTATGAGTTGTTAAATTTTGGAAGATGAAAACCTGTATTTCGTGGCAAATTATTATGCACAGAAATAATTTTTTTAAAAAATACAATTAGTTATGCAAGAATGATCCCTTTAAAATATAATTGAATAATACTAAAAGACAAAGTTATGGTATAAAAATGTATGTAAAAATTAACACGGAATTATTTGTTTAAAATGGGAGAAGTCGAGCTCTAGATACTAACGTTAGTTGTCTCGTAGGGAGTCACCCCTATTCTTTTTCTATAATTATTTTTATTGTACACGGTAAAAATCATAATTCCTTTGAATATTTTTAACAAGAGAAAGTATACTTACCTACTTTTGAAGACTTTAAATTTTTTTCTCCAATCAAATCCAATAAAATTGAACTAAAATGTTACAGACGCGCTGGATTTTAATAAATGACACAAATCACAGACACTTTTCACTAACATTACTGGAATGATATTTGCAGGCAAAACAGTCATATTTTAACATACTCAACTTTTTCTTGGTTTCACCTTTTTGAGAAGGTGTAATGTGTCTTGTCTTGTGGCTTCGTTTCTTTTTTGACGGAAATGTTTAGGTAGCCTTTGATAACTTTAATTTTGACTCAAACGTTTCATGTTCCCTCTTTTTTCAAATTTACTTTCGCTATCATAGTTAATACCCATTTCTTGATCAATTTCTTTTCCAAAGTTTCAATCATTCAATAGAGATTGCAGATACTCATTTCTTCCTTTTTTTTTATTCTGTTCGCTTACCTTTATGAGCCGTAACTAGTACTATAACTCAGCAACAAAACCATTAAGTAGCCTGTTCATAGAAAATATTTTGGAACAAACGTGGACGCGCGAGGAACTCAAACACCCCAAATACCTTAAGATTGTAAAAAAACGCTTGCCACTCCCAAAAAAGAAGAAGATAAATGACAAATACATTTTAATTCCGATTAAAACTGACATTTAGGAGGATACTGACTGGCTCGTTGGTAAAAAACAAGCAGTTTTCCCAGAATTAAGGATTTCGTTTAGCATGGGTTGACTTTGTGCCCCACACGTCCTCTCCCGGGTTAAATTTCTAGAATGGAAAATAGTTCACTTTGAAATTCTTTCTCTATATAGAATAAGTTCAACACCCCAATAATGTTGCTTTTAAAGATGCACTTATATGCTATGCCTCAGCTCCTGACCGGCTACCTGTGCAAACGTGGATCCCATCAGCTCCGGCAGGTTTTACATATATCAGACTTTTCACCTGACAGTTTTTGGAGTGCATAACCTTAACTCGGGAGCCATCGTTAATATCAAGGTCACTGGGATCTTTCCTTGTTGATAGTACAAGTATTCATGTGAATTTTAATACATATAATAAGATTTAGACGTCTGTATCTCTGTTGATGGTGAGGCTACCATCAGAAGCTTGTCATCCCCTCCTCCCCTTAAGTCTTCAGATGGCCTAATCGTAGAGTGGGGGTGTCCCTGAGCGGAATGGGTGATATACTTTAGGAGGGTATACTCTTGGTAAGCTACTCAAGGCGTGAATGAGTGAGTGAACATTAACGTTGCACTGTTCAGCTACCCGAGGGCTTTTGGCGACGGAACTCGTCTTTTTGAACCATGGTCAAGCGACGAGAACGACACCTGAGCAGACCCCTTCCCCTGTCCTAACTACCCCATCATACCAACGGGAGGACATTTGAGCTCTCGACAGATTTAAAGTGCATCGCTCCCCTACAGTGCAGGTTTTTAGCGGTATCAGGCTCGAACTCGTGACAAGCCAGCTACGATCTGATACCTTGCCCACTAGGTTACCACTGCCTCTCAAGGCGTAAAAGCCATTCCCTTAAGCTAAGGTTTGTAAGCGAAGTAGTCTAATCTTTCTGCTTTCATGTTCTTCGAATGTTTTAATCTTCAGAAGTTATACTCCTTTTCCCTTCATTCACCATGCACTACTTGTCATCATTTCAGTATGCTTATTTGTATGGAGCAGTGGTCTTCACACTTTATTAAGACAGGGAACCCTTAGAGCTATAAGGTGTTTTTGGGGAACCCAATTTGCGACGAGTTCTATCTACGATATTTCTATTAATTCTCTCGAGAAAATTGTTCTCTAACTGTGGTTTGCTGTTAAAATCGCCTTCCGTAGAGAAAACTTGATTTTATGTTTATGTAAGTCCTATTTAAGACCTGGCAATGAGTGTGTTAGAGTTAGTCGTTAGTTGTGAGTCTTTAGTCCTTATGCTATCATTCAACCAAGAACTACCGTACGGAAAAGAGGAAATAATAGAAACGCAGATTGGAAGAGGACTGTTGCAGTGTAGAAAATATCCGACAAGGCATCTACAGTCGGATCAAGAGATGTGTCTTTTTGATAATCTTATAAGCCGGTAACGAGTTCTTTTGCTGGCTCTTCAGCTAATCCTCTCGGAGAAACCATTTTTTAACTGTGATTTTAGTTTAAAAACCGCTTTCCGTAGATAGATGACTTGATTTTTTACAAATGTAACTACTATTAAAACCCTGACATTTGGGTGTGGGAGATTAATCGTGAAATCTAAGAATAGACAAAGAATTGAGACTGGGAAGTTGAGTGGCCAGAAATTAATATGCATCTTAGAATCCACCGGGAGTTGTGGAAGGACGTAGCGTAGGAGCTGTACCGAGCTATCGTGGTTCGAGAAGGACTGTTATAAGAAGTTCCGACTTAAAAGTCATTTTGAATAATCTTATAAGTTAGATTAAGTATTGGAATTGAGGATTGCTCCCAGAGTTAAGCAATAAAGCTGTATATCATTCATAAAATGTTAAATCTAAAATAAAAGTAGCTATTTTCAAGATCATGCCTGTACTATCACTATTTTCCAATTCCTACTATTAGCTCGCCCTGTGTATTTATTTATTTATTAATATATTTGTATATTTATTTATTTATCTTGGTGGAATTTTCCATCGTTAATAAAATACATTTTACAGTGCTGAATTGAGCTGAAATTTTATATACAGTATCATTTTGGATGACAATGCAATAATTTAATTATAATTAATACAAATTATTTGATTAAAACTAATTATTTAAAAAATTACAAATACAGCCACGTTGGTGACTTAGCGACCCTTTTGGCGACTTGTGTCAAAACTTGAAAAGGTTTTTTTCTCATGTGTTAAAGCATTTAGTTGGACTGAAATTAAAAGGACAAAACGATACTTTAATGATAATTAAAAAAACTAATTACCACTTAATGTTGTGATTCTGTCCTATGTATATACATATTTATATTAATTGTAACTATTTAATAAAAAGTAGCTAAAATAAAATTTTTCGTTGTTGATCTAAGTAGGAATTGACTTAAAAACTATTTTTTATACTATTTTGTTAAGATCATGTCCGTATTAATCCTCTTATGCCTGAGACCTCCGGGTCGCGAAAAACTCAGATTAAGAAGCTAATTAGGATTTCTCCCACGGTTATTTAACTGGAATTAATCCTAAATTGATCAGGCATAAATAAAAAGTAATTAATTATTTTTATAACAATGTCCTCTTTTTTGGTATCTCAATCTCAAACTGCACCTACAACATCCGGGTTACGAAGAACATATATTGTAACAGAATAGTAAAAGTATATCAACATGTTATAGTTAATTTATATAAAAACAAAGTATTCTGTTTGTTATTAAATTTTTTAACACGATAGTAATGTAATTTATTCATTAATTATATTAATTTGTGCACCAGGTGCCTCAACTCCGTAGAAAATGTAATTGTGTTTTGCGTACATATTTATAATTTTCTTTTCGAATTTTAGTTTTGACTAGTGGTACCAAAGGGTTCCGTGGAACACAGTTTGAAAGCCACTTGTATAGAGATTTAAGAAACTGAATTATATAAGTGAATTTCCATCAATAGGCGTGCAGTTAAGGTCTGTAAGCCTAATATTAAAAGCATTGATTATTGTGCCACGAGAAATAAATGAAATAACCACTAAAAATTTTTCAGCATATTTTTATTTCTTTAAATAAGGTAATTTCAACAAGTTATTGCACATTTTATTAGGAACATTGAATGTATATCTTTTTAAAACACTGCTATAAATTAGTTTTATTATATTTTTATTTTGGAGTTTCCTGCACACTACTTCATTGTACTAATCTGCATCGTTTAGTGATAGTATCTCTGAAAAAAAAAGAGAAAAATTTATGTATTAATATATATATATATATATATAAGGTAATAAAAATGTCTCAATTTTCGATGTGTTCATTCATTTACTATTCTGTATCTTTCAATTTTAAAATATTTTAGAAATAGGCAATTTATTTTTAACTTGTTAAAGGAAAACTCATTACAATTTACAAAAATGGAAATGAAATATGGGTATTGCTTTATCCAAAAAATGGGGGAAAGGAGTTGTTCTCAAATAGAGCAATACAGAAGGTCGTTCACACTTTATGAAAACGGTATTGTAATTAATTTTCTCGATTGAATTTTGAGATGAAACCTTGGAAACTTTAGAATAATCGTCTGATAATATTTTCTTTTCATTGGAATGTAAAGTAAAAGATTTATTTTGAAAATGGTTCCTAAAATTGATAGATGGCTCGAAGGTTACGAAACTACGCTTTCCGAGGAGAAATATTCGTATCAACAAACTATAAAGCCGTGTAAAAATCTCGGTTATTGCATTTCAAAAAAAGGTATTTATAATATATAAAATTGAAGAGGGAAAAAAAGTCTAGCTGAAAGTAAAAATGAAATCACTACCACGAAAACTCATTCTAGGATTGTTGGAATGCAGGCAGCTATCAAGAAAGTGATAATCCTAAAAGAAATTCATAAAGGAAAATCCTATAAAAGAAAATCCTTTGATTCAAAGATTCATTGCATCAAAACTAGGAATATCTTCTGGCACTGTAAGAAAAATCATTCAAAAAAGATGTTTAAACTTAATCTGCTTTTTTCCAAACATATTGCTGAAAGAAAAACAAATTGTTGAAAATTATATGAAAAGCCCCCAGCTGCTGAAAAATGGAAATTTGTGGTAACACTCGATGAGACATGGGAATATTCAAGAAATAGTAATAGAAAAGGATCAATTTCCTAATGCTCAACTAACAGGAATAAACCCACGGAACGGCTTCGTCAATGTAAAGAAAAGTACTTATTGCTGAAAGAAAAGAAATTTGAAGAAAATTATATAAAATCATCTTGCAGCTAAAAAATGGAAATTTGTGGTAACATTTGATGAGGCGTGGGTATATTTAAGTTACTGTAATAAAAGAAGATCAATTTTCTTTTGCTCGACTGACGGGAATGAACATACGAAATAGTTTCGTCAGTGCAGAGTAAAGTTCTCAAAGCGATTTATGAAAGCTGCAGGAATTTGTTACAAAGACAAATTAATAATCAAGAAAGACTCAATTAAGGTATCCGACTACGTTCGGAACCGTGATTTTAAAAAGGCGCATAAATGGATAATTTTCATGATATTTAGTGTCACTTAGATCAGGAAACATGTATAAAATTGTTTTAAGGACATTTTGGCAAAAAAAATTATTTAAATACTCTATATTTCGGCTAAAAATTAACTTAGAATAAACTTTTTTCAAAATGTTCTCCTTTCGTGAAAAATGCTTCTATAATAATAATATTTTGCTGTATATAGCTCAGACCTCTGTACAGAGGCTCCACTATGATTTTTGAAAAATTCACATTATTTTCAGAGTTACAATCATTTGAAATAATTATTGGCGTTTTTTTCTTAAAATTTCTCCCTTCTGTTTTCGTAAAACATGGATAAACCGACTTCCGAGTTATGCATTTCAAAAATTCTAGTTGAGCCTCTGTACAGAGGTCTGAGCTATAGACAGGCAAAATATTATTATAATAGAAGCATTTTTCACAAAAGGAGAACATTTTGAAAAAAGTTTATTCTAAGTTCATTTTTAGCCGAAATATTGTACTTAAATAATTTTTTATTGTAATACTATTCTTAAAACAGTTTTATGTACATTTTCTAATCTAAGTGACTCTAAATATCATAAATATTATCCATTTATACGCTTTTGCAAAATCACGGTTCCGAACGTAGTCGGATACCTTAAAGCCAAAATTAATTCACTCTATTTTTTTTTTTTATCAGAAGAATATTTTAGAACTGAAGTTTTTGGTGAAGAAATTCAAGCCTAATATAGAAAGGACATTGAGAAGTTGAGCTTCCTATGGACAAAGCCTTTAATCACACGTATAAAAGTCAACTGCCACTTATTTAGCAAAGAAAGAATCAAAAACATTGAAGTGTATCCCAAATGATAAAATACCTGTAAAATCACCTGATACTGCTCCAATGGACTTTTGTGATTTCGGTTTATTAAGACAAGCCTTATGAAAATGGCGTCCAAGAATACTGAATGGATTTTGGAAAACTGATCATGAGTAGTTGAGTAAAATTGGCAAGAAATGTACTAAGAAAAAAGTGGAAAAATCATGGAATTAAATCTCATGGAAAATTCAAGCTAGAGTCATCGACGAGAATCGTTGCTATCAGATAGAAACAAATCGCCACAAAAAAAAAAAAAAAAACGGCTTTCATAGATAAAAATTAATTATCAGAATCGTTTTCACACACACATAAGATGTGAACGTTCTTCTATAAAATATCATGCTACTTGTTGTATAGCGGTTTCAAAATATAATATAAATGTTGGATTCTTTTTCCAGTCTGGAAAATGTTTCCAAATGAAGTTCTTTTCTTTCATAAAGACAGATAGAAAAGATGTCTAACATTGGAGTGCAGGATAAGGTTTTTGCTTTGACCGGGGCAATATAATTGCCCGTTCTAAATGCCCGCTGATCCTCAAGTCCTCTCGTAAGGTTGGTGAAAAGGGGTGAGAGGCCCTTGCCCACCCTTTAGGATGTTCTTCAAAATTGGAGTGGAACGCAGCCAAGTCGTGCTGTCACCTTTATGGTTCCCAAGCAACGGATAACGACAGGCGTAGTGACGTTTGAGAAAATTAATGGTAGCGTAAAAGTTTGGAAATTAAAGAATCGGTTTATTTACGTCATAGCTACTTTTGCTGTACATACATTTATATTGAAGTTATTTAAATATTGGTTATTTCCCTAGAGTTCAGGAATATGATATTTGTGAGGAAGGAGACAACACACCGTTCTCTTTGGTGTTTTCTAACGGACTCCCTCCACTCCAGGGTTTTGGGATGGGGCTGTTTCTTTCTGGCACCTCGAATTACATCCAGCTCGGGGGTGGAGGGGAGTTTTTACGGTCAAAGGTTGCCGGGGAAGACAGAAGATAGAACGCAGCAATATTTAGAAGTGCACGTATGCGTAGGAACGCGTTTATCCTATCAAATAGAAGAAGCCGATGTTTTAGCTGCGTGACTCAAAAACGTCATAGCGTACATCCAGCCCTTTGCCGCGATGAATTTCGTGGGCCTCGATCTGCCACCGTCAGACAGGTGGCATTAGAAAGAACCAAATATGTCATTCTTTTATTCGATTCAAGTAAGAATTTTAGGGAGAATTTGTTAAGTAATGTATTTTCATACTCGGTATTTTTGTTTATGGATGCGTTTCAAAATTATAAACTTGAAATGAAAGTAACATTTGTAGCCGATTTATCTTTAATTATATAAAAATTTATTTATCTTCAAAATTAATGCTTGTGGATAGTCTGAAAAAAATTAATGAAGTTATTTTTTTAAGAAAAAATAGAACCCAGTTATAGAATAAAATAAATAAGATATTTAATAAATTTTTATAAACTTTTTAAAAAGGATCTTCTAAGAAATATACACACACACAGCTAGTACAGTTTTTAATTTAATGCAATGAAGACAACATAGAAATTTTATCCGGATTTTGAAACGGATATATTGAAAATTTCAATTTTAATGCTAACAAAATTCATTCATGGGAGTATTCATCTTGCATATATATCTTTTCATAAAAAATTAAGCACTTTTTTTTAAAAAGAAAATACAATTGCAATAATTTACATAGAATTTTTTTTTTTTTGCTTGTACAAAAATAAATAAATAAATAAATAAATAAATAAATAAATAAAAGAGCTAGTTTTAATCAAACAATATGTGTAATATAACTAAAATATGCCTATATATTTGTTTTCATATGAATTAAAAGAATTTTTAAAAAAACCGAGAAATATATATATACAAAAAGTCACTCCTTGATTAATTTTATATATATATATATATATATATATATATATATATATATATATATATATTTATATAATTTGTATTATTTTCAGTTGAGCATTATTGTAAATTTTATTAGTTATGAAAAGATTTTCTCCTTTCTTTCTTTTTTTTATAGACCGCATCTAAAACAATTTGTTTACGAGTCAACACTGTTTGTGCTGCCCTCTATTGCAGATACTTAAAGTTAAAAAGCATTATATGTTAATAACAATTAAAGGAATTATCTTAATCATTATTTGAATATCGCAAACGCTTAAAAATTCAAGCTGGAAGTCTTCTCGATGTATATATTTTTTGTCAGACATACTTTTTTTGATTTCCCTTACTGAAAAATAAATTTTACTCAAAAGAAAATTGCTTCCTTGTTTATTTTTATTTTAGCGGAATTGGGAGATACACACACACACACCCACCACACACACACACACACACACACACACACACACACACACACACACACACACACACACCACACACACACACACACACACACACACACACACACATATATATATATATATATATATGTTCATGATGGAAGTTTGATTGTTCCTAATATAGGGTGGCATTTTTGCGTTTTCCATGTCAATTGTTTTTCTTTGATCTCCAACTCATTTACGAAACGAAGTGTTTGCTAATTATATTTAATTACAAAAGGAAAATTTTTGCTCTGACAAAATAGTAAAAGTAAACAAAAAAATATTAATATTTATCCTTTTTTAAAAAAAATCTTATATTATGAGGTTAGAGTGAGATTTGTATTTTTAATATAAATTTGATCGTATTTTATACAAAAAAAGAGTTACGCCATTTTATTTCTTGATTTTCCTTTTTTTTATTGTTTCGCCAAAATTAAAATGATAGGGCGAGAAACCTGAGCAAAGTTTTTTTAACGGAAACTTTACCATTGCCTCTGTCTAAAGTATTAACAAAAATAAAATATATTATTAATTATTTTATTCTTCTTGGTTATTAGCTCATTGCATATTTTTTATGCTGTTTTTTTAAAAAAAAAAAAAAGCGGTGGATAAGAAAAGTAGTCTTAAATAAGTCTTTAAAAAATGTTTTATAACTCTAGTAAGTTTTTGAATTTTTGTAAGTTTTAACTCTTAAAAAACCTTAAAAAAACGTATTCATTTTAGTAATTAATTAAAGCATTACTTATTTACAGAAGGAAATTTTCTTATTTATAACACTCTGTTTCCTAATGTATGACATAAGAGGACAAAAAAAAAATCATTTGAAAATAAATTGAGTTGTTTAAGTATTCATTATATGTGTATTTAATAAACAATGCTTAAACAAAAGTAAAAGCACTAGTAACGATGTAATAGTTTTATATTTTATTCATTTTCTATCGAATAAAATTCTTAATTATTATTTTTTGTTTCATAAATTCTTCCACGATTAAAGTGTCTCAGGGCTGTTAATTTTGTCTCAAGATCTGAAAATATAAACAACTTTTGATTAGATACAACTATTTGAGATTAAAACTAAATAATCCGATTCTTTTACACATTATTTACAAAGAAATGAGATTTCAAAAAGTGTAAAAGTTTAAAATATAACCATAATTTAAAAATTATAAGCATTTGAATATAATAAACATTTCTGTAAGAAATATTAATTAAGTTTTAAATTGTGCATGATATTATCTAAAATAATAGCTCTAATTGTTAGCAATAAGTTGATTTATGAAGTTAAATATTTCCTTATTATGCTGTAGCATTTTCATATAAATAGACTAATAAGTAATACTTTTTAAAAAATAAAAAAATTACATTAAATTTTTTTAAAAAATTTCAATATTTTTTAATTTTTTTGAAATAAAGAGATACATAATATTAATATTAAGTAAAGTTTAAAGAGAATAATACATTTTATTATTCTATAAAGTTTTATACATCAAAGGCTATTATTTTAAAAAATATCATGCGCAACACGCGTAAAATTTACTTCATATTTCTTGCAGAAATGTTTCTTATTTTCATATGCTTATAATTTTTCAAATTATAATTATATATTTTAAGCGTTGTATATATTTTGAAACCTCATTCTTTATATATAGTGTGTAAAAGAACCGACTGTTTAATTTTAACTTCAAAGAACTATATCTTGTAAAGAACTATAGAAGGCAGGTTTAATTCACACACACACACACAGTTGAGTGTGAACTAGAAGTATACATGATTTTTTAAGAAATATATCAGCCTGAGTTATATTTTTCATATTTCCGAATGCAATCATCTACGGATGTTTGTATAGACAGGTATGGCGAACCCCTAGCACGCGTGCCATTGATGGCATGTGACAAAATATTTTGGCCACGTCACTGACCAAAACGGTTTGTATTTTAATTTAAAGTAACAAAGTTCAATATGAACGAACAAACACGAGTGGTCAGTCGCAATTTCTTCTTCGCAATTGATTCTTCAACCAAGGAATTTGCAGCGAGATGTTCTCAGTTCAAAGAATTATCGGAAACGTTCAAGTTTTTTTATGTACCCTGATGTGATTTCATTTAATAAACTGAACTTGTCCCAATTCGACTGGTTGGAAATTGAAAATTTTGAATTACAACTGTTTGGTTTCCAGTCTAGTTTAATACAGATTCAAAAATTTGTTGAAAAAAGGAGAAAGTTGGAATTGATTGAAACAGAAAGATTAACAAGCAAATATAAGTCAAAATGCTAATAATGAAATTTTGGAAACATGGAATTTGATTCCATATACATTTAACTGTTTGAAGAAGCTGGGTCATGCTATTTTAACCATATTTTCATCTATTCACGCCTGCGAATCATTATTTTCAAAGATGAATAGCATTAAAAATTTGCTTAGAAACTGTTTGGCAGATGACTCCAATGCAACATGCATTTTGCTAAAAGTAACATCTGACAATCATAATATATGTTACTTTTCATCTAATTTGCAGCAACACTAATGTTACTTTAATTTGAATTACACGTATAACTAAAACATTTACTACTATAAAGGGCACAATGTATTTTTTCGAAATAAATAGAGTTTTGAGTTGTTAGTACTTAGTTTTATTATTTTTCCAAAAATCACAAGTCAAAATTATTTGAGGGTACGTCTATACCTCATTAAACATTTCTTTAGGAAAAATGGTACGTTGACCCATAAAGGTTCACCACCCCTGGTATAGACTGTTTAGAGAGACAAATCAGAATCATGAAACTAGTTGTCAAATGCTATTTTGATAAAGGATTACGGTGCCAATGCTCGCCGTTCTCTGCTCACCGCTCGAATCATGCATGCTAGTTAATTGTATTAATTCACATCGTGTACTAATTAAAAAAAGAATAAATTCTCTAAATTTTGATAGAATTACATTTTTTACTTACAATAGAATTATTTTTTGGTGCAAATAAGAATATACATAAAATAAAACTATTCATTCGGAATTGAACCGAAAACCGTTACTTTTGGCGGAATGAAAACCGGAATTGAACCGATATATTTTTTTTAGTTGAACCAGAAGAAAAACCGAAAAGAAAGAATTACGGTTCGAAGCCCTAGGCAGAGCTTGGGAAGGAACCTTCCTTTACCCTCCTACAACCCCGGAGGCTCTTTACTAAGCGTCACTGGTGCAAAAAGCAGACCAAGCCTCCCTATTCATATACTTAAATGTTTGAATTTCACTGTTCATGAGATTTAAGAAAAGACACCATTTTTTATTTTTGGAGTTCTTATAGATCTTTGGTTTCATGGAGATAGTCTGACGTAACTATATATTATCTGGTATTAAAAAAAATATGTAAGTACTATTACTTAGATCGAGGCTCAAGGATTTTATGCTATCAGCCTCACAGAGTAAGATATTTCTTCAGGAGCGAAAAGAAAAACAATTCTTGAAATACAGTATACGACACTAGAATTCGTTTAATAAATCCCATTAGGTCTCCACATCTTCTACAGCACTCAGGCACAACTATCAGCGTTTAAAATACAAGTACGTAATGTTTAAAATTATTCGCGGGCACTCGCTTTATAGTAGTAACTAATTGCTTGAAGACTCTTCAATGTTCAAAACAATACTGACTCAACTTCAGATAGGGGCTCTTGTTTATTTATACGGATTTATAGTCTGCATAGATCGTAATATTAAAAGATTTCTCTAGTGATTTTCAGAAACATCAATATGGTCGCCAAGTCACCAAAAATGGTGTCAACATGACTCCGTCGCCAACATTTTGCCAAGTTTCCATTGAATTGTCGTTGTAATGCAAGGAAAGAGATTTAGAAAATATTTCAAATTTATCATAAAATAAATGGAACAGATAGTAATATTAACGCATTAGACATCCAGATATAAATTATTTACACTATTTAAAGCACTCATTACACAACATTCGTATAATAAGACTTATACACTACTCTACATGACAAGAGGTCCCACATGAATTTTCATTGTATGACAGACAACAAAAGACCTGCAGTCGAATTAAGAGCAAAAGGACTCGTGAAATGAAGGATTTTTATCAAACACTAGACGCTTATAAAAATTTCTCCTATTTCACGGGCAACCGCATTATTAATAATTAATTCAGATGATGGATAATTTTTTCATCTTAAAATTAAGGAACAAGCCTTACTTCAGTGTTTCCTGCAGCTCTTTTCGCAATCCTCTGTAGTCAAGAAATTATTTTTGTTTCCTTTACAACCGCTGTACTTGAAAGGCTTGCATATACCAAGGTTTACATCGTAATAGAAACGATCAATCCAACCGTAACACGGCCCCGGGAAGGCCTGGAGTGAACAGTGGTCACAGTTGCCCCCTGTATGGTAAAAATGCAAGGCTTTAGTAAAAAAAAAATATACTATGCCTAATATCAAACATATGTCTCAAATCTATCAAAAATCGTGAGGAAAAATAGGGAGAAAAGTAGGTGGGGGAACAACGGTTACGAAGGGTACATCTTTCTTTTAATAGTTGGACCATTTTACCTTGGTTGCTGTAGTAACAGGAACGTAGCTACCGCCGTATCAGCCGCATCAATGATACGGGACCCCCAAGCTACAGGGGCCCCAACATTTGTAACTACAGTACAACTAACAGGGCTTTCTTTTGAAAAAAAAGGGCCATGAAGGAGTTTTGATACGGGGCCTACTCAGAACTAGCTACGCCAGTGTGTAGTAACACATTCATAAGCGATAGATAACGGGTCCTGATAGCATTTTTTTTAAAGTAATCGGGTACAGTGACGTAAAGTACACCCCCGCATCGCAGGGGCGCACAGGATTCTAGGCGGCCCAAAGTCTGATTGAAGCCAAATACGCAGTCCTTTGTAAGATCCTTCTTGTGGTCCAAAACCTGACTTTGCAAGGGGTCCCTAATATTGTCCGTTTCGCTACTGATCGTGTAGTTAACATTTAGGAGACGCAGACGGTTAGTTCGGAGAAGAAATTGCTCTTCAGGTTGAGATTTTCTGTTATGCTGCTTCCCTCCAGTTTTTTTTTCTTTGGTTGATACTACTTTGTGTTTTTGGAGAATGGCAACGAGATAGCATGCTGTACACATGCTGAAAAGTTAAGCTCATGCGATTCTAAAAATAAAAGAGAAAACCTGAAATAAAATGAAATAATATTGATGGTGGTGTTCAAAAAGCAGTTAAAAAAACAAGATTTTTTTTTTGTTAATTTTTAAACAAACCATAGCCCTTAAAATACTGCTTTGGGTTGAATTATCGACCCCATCCTATAAAGGTTAATGTATAATCACCACAAAGTGGCATTTTTGATCCCGCAATATCTGTTGCAGCTGAAAAAAAACTTATATAGGTCCTAATATCTCAGATGGAAATTAATTATGATGTTAATGATTTAATTGATTCTATCAGTTAACATAGCTAATTTACTTCTTATTGTTCATCCGGTATAGTGGTTAGTGATGCTGACTGCTGATCCGTAGGGCCTGGTTTCGAATCTCGGAAAAGGCATGGATGTTTGTAAATGAAAAGTACCTATGCAGTATGAGGGCTCTCTAAATAGCCGCCTAGTCGCAAGTCCTCTCCTGAGGATGGTGGAAGGTGAAGAGAGATGTGGGCTCCTGACACCTCCCGGGGTGTTCTCTCTCTAAATTGGGGAAGAAAAGAGCTAAAAATCGTACTGTCACATGTATGGTTCCCAAGGCAACGCTTACGACAGGAGTACATCTAGAAGTCCAACCTGTCTCAGGCTTTGGTAACTTTCCTGGCTGTCCTGCCTGGAAGGGCAAGACAACAACAACAAATAATAATTATAGAGATCCTAGGTGCTAAATACAACTATCTTGCAACCATTGTTTGTGCCGGAGCTTGAAGAGAAAGTGGTTAATTAGCAGAAAATATATTAAGAATTTAGAATATTCCTCATTATTCAACCATAATAGAGTTTCAACGAAAAAAGTTCTTTGTAAACTCAAATATAGCTTAAATTTAATTAAAATGAACTGAATTTTTCCTTTACCTAATGTTATCAAACTCATAACTTTATTGAAGTATATCATCTGCATTAAATTTATATATATAGTCTAATTCTCTACAAACAAGAGATAAACATTCGAAAAATACGTAGACAGTAGGAAAATCACACAATGAAGGACACATGAGCAACCGAGATTAAAAATTATAAAATAAATGCTGCAGTATTATAAACATTGCTGACTTAGGACAGCTAATATATAAAATAATTTATATAAAAGTGGGGTTGAACATGTTTTTTGGCCGGCCAGCCTTCCCCCTTTATGTAAATAATACTGAGCAAAAACCTTTTGAAAGTAATGGATAGGAATGTCTAAATCCATTACAACTTACCTAAAAATTGTACTTAAAAATGCAGATCCATTGCTAAATCTGAGTGCAATAAATAAGTTATTGCCAGATTCTGGACCCTAATGCAGATTTAAGGCTTGTGAATGGCTGAAATGTAGCACTTAACAAAAGAATAAAAAGAATGGAAATAAAAATTAATAAGAGTTGCAAATTATAGCATAACTTTAATAACACTAGAGTAAATATGAATAAAATAATAATGCTTAATTTTATCTATTAGAATATGGAGATAACTATAACTATGAAATATTACAGTTTATAGTAATAAACTATTATTATAATCTAAGAATTTTTAATCCTTACTATTTCGAATAGCTTTATTCATATAACTATTAATAAAATTAATTATGTATTTCTTATTTAAGCAATATTTAGCAAAATGTTTATAGTTTTTTTTATTATTTCTGATTTTTTTGACACTAGAAATTTATTGCGTTGTATATAATTAATAACAATATTTCTGAATATAGAAACATGTACATTACTGTCCCAATGAGGAACTTTATATATATATATATATAAACTATGAGATTTTATGGCATTATTTATGTTTTTAAAATGTCAACATCTGGAAAGCGCTGAAAACTATATTAAAACACAGGTAAGCTTTTAAATATATTTGGGTTCCATTTAAAAAATTTTGTAGTCTTTTTAGTATTAAGTATTGTTAAAGTTTTTCCTAAGTACTAATTCATTGTTATTTTATAATTTGTTATGCCTGTATTGAAAAACCCCTTGCCCCTTACGAACTGTCTTCAAGCTTTCTTCACCAAATGTAAGAGAGTCTGAACTAAGCATGGAGCACATTTTCAGGCAGAAATGTCTCTATTTTCATGAAGATTTACAACATTGTAAATCATACTTTTATTTAAACGTATGAAGGAAAAGCTCATTTAGCATTTCTATTAAAGAGAACAAATAGAAAACACATTTTATACCAGAAAATATGGACCAGTTCAGATAAAAACGAGGTGTATGATAAAATAGGCTACTTTCTATAGAATAATGTAGCTAGAATATAATAATAATTCAGAGAAATTTTATATATATAAAGCAAATAATGTAAAAAAAAAAGTTCTGAAGTAAATTCCTACTTAGGTCAACAAAGAAAATTTTTATTTTAGTTACTTTTTATTAAATAATTACAATTAATATAAATATGTACATACATATGACAGAATCACAGTATTAAGTAGCAAAACACCTTTTAAATTAACACATTACAAACTTTTTAACAACACATTAAATTTGTAATCACACACACATTTTTTTAATACAAGCTGAATATAATATGTTAAAGTTTATCTTAAAACCAGTACAAAAGGTATACTGACGTCTAACTAGCGTATGATTTTTTATTCAGACTAAGTTAAATTTTCATCACAAATTTAAGAAAAGCAGCTTCCTCCAATGGTGCTGCCATCTAGAGGAAGAATATTGACTGAAATATATCTTTTAAACTATAGTTAATTAGTTAAATTTAATTAATGACTTAATATATATTTGAAAAAACAAAACAAAACAAAACTGTATTATCATCAAGTGAACCACTACAAGCTTGAAAAATGTATTTGAACTGGAGTGGGTGAATAAAAAGTATTTTATTAACGATTGAAAATTTGAGCGATATATATATATATATATATATATATATATGGAGAGTGTGAACGAGTAGTAGAGGAATTGAAATAGGCTACTTTCTATGTAATAACGTAGCAAGAATATAATATTAATTTGGAGAACTTTTATATATGAAAAAATATTATGAATTCTGATATTGTTCTTTAAAATACGCGAAAAGGCAAGTTTAAATATTACCAAACACTTACCAAACCAGTTTAAAGGATTAAGTTTTGAAATCCAACCTGTATGGTTTGAAATCCATTTAAATGGATTTGGAATTGAAATATTTGGTATCCAGTGAGTTGGATTCCAATCCCATGCGCTGGCCTGGAACACGAGACCAGCAAAAACTAAAGCGCACAACAATTTCGCCATTTTGAGAGTAATTGTGGTTGTTTCTTGCTTTAAACGCTTTAAATAAATCGCAAAGTGTTAGATCTTAAAAATAGGATGTTTTCGAGGAAACTGATATTACAGGCCAGTTTATCTCGTGTGCTGATTTGTAATTCTCTGTCTAGACTGTTTTTGAATCCAAAATTTGCTGATTTATTAATTTGCTTATCTTCTTAAAATCGAAATTGTGGTTACGGTCTACATAAATGTTTCTCGACGTGGGACCTACGCCACACAAAGGGGCAATTTATTTCTTAAAGGGGGGTGGAGGCAATTCGAAAAAGAATTCATTTAGAGCCTATCTATTTATTAGTAATACAGCCAATTATGAAAAATATTTTTCTCTACTTGTTTGTGTAATATGAGACACATTGTCATAAAGGTATTAAATATCTGACCGCGTGATGATAAAATATTCTTTCCGAACACAATCACTTTGTTCGTTTTGGATGATACGAAATAATTAATGCTGAGAATTTCTGCAGTTTTTTGCAGTATCGTTCATTATTAATCGCTAGTGTTTTCGAAATAAACTTCTGTAAAATTGTTATGAAAGTCCCGTTGCTTAAAAAATGCACAAGTTTAATAAATATTAGTGATATATGAATGGTAAGTAAATTCAGTTGGTAATTTTTATTAATTTAATTTTTAGAAGCAT
>BMAV01014797.1:45649-64505 GCA_019973955.1 Trichonephila inaurata madagascariensis
TATATATTACGTAAAATTTAATTATTTATTTATTATTAATAATTAATGTTATTAATTAATGCTAATTATTTATTCAATAATTAATTTTGCATTGTTTTTGTTCCCGAAAATCTACAAAATCAGAAGAATATGTTGGGCGGCGTACTGGAGCAACATCCCAAAATGGTGGACTTTCGACCCTGGGCCCCCCCCCCGGCCTTGAAATTTTTTTGTGTGCGCTATTGTTTATATATATATATATCATAAAAAATCTACATGATTCCTATATTTTGTCATTGATGACTTACGGCAAATTCTATCACAATTTAGAAAATTTTTCCTCCTAAAAATGCATCAAAATTAACCTTAGGATGTGTGTGGTTTAAAATACCTCTTCTTTAGTTCTAGCCTACTGTTCTTTAGATGAAATATTTTACCATAAATTGTAAAATCGCCTGCAAAGTGTTTCATGCGAAAGTATCTCTAATATTCTTCGATAAGTTAGCAATTTTCTTATAAACATCGTTTTTTCGGTCGAGCAAAACATATTTCATCAGATAATATCTTAATACCGTTGAATGGATGATACATCTTTTAATACTTATACTGCAATAAAAACAGGATGAAATGGATATTATTTTTGAGAGTGAATATAGCAAATGTATAAGGAGAATATTATTGGTACTTTTCCGTTTCGCCAACGCAGGCGATAAAGTAGCCAAAAAAGGTTGAACCGACGCGAAACAAAATATTCCCCCTAGTAACCTTTTACCATCACATTTACAAAATAAGTCGTGGTCTTTTCTCATCAGTAACGTGTTTTTCATAATAAATAAAACATGGATGAAAAACCAATAAAAATTAAAATTTATTATTATTTTTGTGTTTAGTGTGTATTTTCGCCAATAACGCCAATTGGGCGAGAGTTTCACCGGAGAAACGGAAAAGTACCATATTATTCAATTATGAACGTTTTATCTTGAAGTTGTGAACACTGGAGAATATAAATCTGAGCTGATCACACTTTCAGAAATTTTCATTTTAGAAAAATTATGAAGTTTATTTAACTCTTGAAAGACATTCGCACAAATAGCTTAAATTTTTAACAAAATATTATGATCTGCAATCTCTTTAGTTTGCTAACACAATTTTATTCCCTGTAAAGTGGAAAAAAATCCCTTCCCCCTTTTAAAATAAATTTTTTATTAATAAAACAAACATTTATAAAATTTTACTTCGATCCAGTGCTTCGGGATTGCCGTAACAGCTTTTTTAGCACTCTTTTTTTCCTTCGCTTCAAAATGTTTGATTTAGCATCTGACTTTCTTAAAATTATTTTATGTTATTAAAAAAAAATGGCAACATTATTATTAAAATGGCGCATATTGTCAGGAAAAAGGTTAGAAAAAGAAATTGAAAGAAATTTGAAAAGAAATTTTAAGCAAACATTTCTTCATATAGTTATTTATAAAAATATACCCATATAATATATTTATGTATTAAATTTTATTAAAAAGAAAAGATTAAAAACATGCAAATCTTGATAACTGCAAAAGTCGAACAGTTGGAAAAAAAATTTCGATATATTTAAAAATAATTCTTTAAACAATGAAACTTTAGTGGAAAATCGCAGCTACGAGAATTTTTTATGTGCGTAATGACGATACTACAACCTATATAAAATTAACTACCACTCTTTAATAGCAAATAACAAATTTATTTTACAACTTCTAATTACCTCTCACACCTTATATACATAACTAAACAACCTCACAATTTATAACAACCTCACAAACTTTACTCTGAGACTCTTTTAGACGCTTCTCTCTCTCCTGTTATACACATAATTCCCCCGCACTAATCGGGGGTACAATTGCACAACATTGCTGTTGAAACAGCGCCGTCTATTACCTTAGCAATGCGCATCAAAAAGTATTGAAATTTTTTTTTATAGCGTTGAGCTAGAAATTGACTCTTTATTACCGACGGTACTAATAATTACCACTCACTTTAAATTTACATAGAATAACCATTTTTTACGAATACTCTGACGAGAGATAATTAGCAGGAAAATTCTTTGAAATCCACTCTTCCAAGATATAAGGTAGCACGGGTTCTGTCATGAGTATTTTAGTGGGGAAGACGAATAGTTTTATAACAGAGATTGCATTTTCAGCTGATGGTGTTTTCACCATATTACGAAGATAGTCATTTTTGTTCCGAAAAAATAGATAATGTTAAAAGGTAGGTGTCTTATTTTGCTTGTATCTTAATGAAGACCTTAGCAAACGATATGATTATTCATTTTAAGTAAGCAGTGTCTATAATCAATTTTTGCAGTTGAATATCTTTAACTAATTAATTAGCTCTAACGAATTAAATTTCCCAAAGTTGAGTATTTTGTTTATGTAAATCCCTTATTTTTCAATGTAGGGGTTAAAAAAAAATATTGCATGAAGAAAACTGCAGAAAATCTTAATGCGGTAGATAAAGGGTTAAAACAAAAAAGGCTGGAGGTGATGCTATCCTTAATTTGGCTGTTTTTCTAGCAAAACTATTTTTACATGCATTTCTACCATTTTATAACGAATATTTTTAATTTCTGTGTCGTTAATTAAAATCATGAAGCGTCGTCTTGTAATAGCTACATAATGTTAGGTCTGGAATGATCTCTCCTTTTAAAATATATTTTTCAGTAATTTCTATCTTACTTCCTTTTTTTATCAATACTGTGTGATAATGCCTAATAATTCTTTAAACGTTGATTACTATGTATTAGTTGTCGGCCACCTATGGCACGCGGTACAATTCTCAGTGGCACTCTGCAGTACTCTACAAATTTGTCAGTATTTGAGTGGATGGAAGTTAATAAATTTGTAATGGACCTTATTTGACAAACATCTTCAAAATTATGGACATTTACGGAAGTACGAAAAAAATCTGTCAGATCTGTCTGTCTAAAGATAAATTTACAGCTATTTTGTAAATGATTGAATGCCATTGCGGGAGAGGTTGAATTGTTTGAAGAGAAAAAATTACTTCTGCTCTGCTTTCCGGTTTTGATTCTACATATTTAATTAAAAAATCTTTTCTCATACGAAAAATATATCGTGACGGAAAAAAAAAATTGTTTAACAACTGAATGCTCAAAGTCATGTCAAATTGAAAGTGACACATTATACTCCTGATTTTGTGATATGAATGTAGAGCTATACAAGCACTAGATTCGCATTAAAATTTTTATTTATCTTTTTATTTAACTGTATTGAAGAGAAATGCTTTTATTTTGCGTTGTCTATTTCTTATTTCAAGAAATATATTTAAAAACACATAATACATGCACAATTTTAATTTTTTATTTTTGTTGAAAAAGTAGTTATATTTTATGCTGGGTTTTTTTCTTAAGAAATATGTTTAAATGGTGCAAAATTAATAAATAACAAAACTATAAATTATTGATCTATATTCTCTAAATCGTATGCATTATCACAGGAATCGAATTGCTTCAAAAATATTTTACTGTGTTTCACGCCGAATTATATGAGTAGATTCGTTTGGCACGCTATAGCTAAAAGGTTGCTGACCCCTGATCTAGAAGATAACTAGCGATAAATCGATAGCTATTTAAAATTGTTCGGTGTTATTGCTGAAGAGATTTAAGTTTTCGAAGAAAATGGCATGTTCTAGGATTTCCGCTTTTGGTTCTACTTACTATATTGCTCGAATTAATTGGGACAAACATGTTCTTGTTTGAGTTGGTATGTGATTATTAGTGGTGCTCTGAACCACCTCACACCCATTATATCTGCCTTTAAGTAGTAAGATTGATTGACTATTATTATAATTTATTCATTTTAGTATGTTTCAGGAGTTCAGTAGTGAACCTTTCAGTGGGGCCGCTGGTAACTTCAATTTTGCGTTTTGTATAAGACGTGTTAATTTTACTTGTTCAAAGATGGATATTACTCCGAGGAACCGTTCTAAAATTAATCGATCTCAATGAACACACTTCTATGACTGAGAGAGATATAACTATGACAGTTGGTGTGGTCGAATAAAGTGTTTTAAGAACATTTCAAAATTCTGGATCATGGTCTCCAAAAAGAAAAGAAAAACGTGGCCTTAAGTGGAAAAGTACTACAAAATTGATAACATTTTAATAAGAAGTAGCAAAATATATCCAATTAAGACAAGAAGAGACCTTTGAAGAGATTTATTGGATAATGGTGTTGAAGTAAGTACCTCAACTGTGCACGGAAAAGGCTTCTGGAAGGTAGCCTTAAGGCAACCAGAGTGAGGAAAATAACTATTTCTAACCCAGAAAATGATGAAAAAACGCTTAGCATGAGCCAAAAATTACCGATCATGGACTGTTAACGATTGGAAGAAGGTAATTTTGCGTGATGAAACATTTATTTGTGCAGTGATACAAATCAAGTGTGGTTAGACAAAGTTAAAACTTTGTTACCAGATCATATCCAACAGATTGTAAAACACCCTTCTAATTCTAAGCAGATGTTTGGGGTTTTTCTCACAACAAATAGCTCTGGAAGCTTAGTTCCTCTTAAATGCATGAGGAAATATATAGAAATATTATGTAGTAGGATTATTCCATTCATGGAAACATTTGATGGAACATTTCAATATGACTTGTGACAACTCTTGTCAAAATTTGAAATTGGTCCATACTTTTATGCGGATAATAAAATAAAAGTCCTCTATTGGGACTTGAAAATTCCCCAGACTAAAATACTAGTCAAAATTGATGGCATATTCTCAAGAATCATTTCGTTAAGATGAATCGCGCGACAACAGAGCAAATGATAACTAGTGTGTTTCCAAAATGATGAAATGAAGAACATGTGTGCTACTCTAGTGGAGTCAGTGCCAAGACATGTTGAAAAGATCATTTCTGCTAAAGGAAGACATACTTCATATACTAATATACAGACTTTTCAGTCTATTTAAGGCCGGGACGGGCATTACGTCGATCGCGGTCGACCGCCAAGACATTTTGGGGTAACCATTTGAAGATTTTAGTAGTTAGTAATTATATACGGAATATTCAAGATTGGCTGACAGTACGCAGACTAAGTCTTCTACTGACTATAACAATAAAAATTAATTTTAGATAAAAATGTTTTATTTTCTAATGTATTTAGAATTGTTTCACAATAAATGCATCATTTGATATAATTATATTTGTGGCTATTATTATTAAGTCTATATTTTGCGTTTTGCTTTAAAAGCGGTTTTAAAAGTGTTTTTTTTTTCATTTTAGTTCTCTATGTCAGTATTTTTTCCGTATATTTATTATTAAGTTATAGCAATAACCTTATAATTATCTCACCCCGCCTACGACATTGGGCAGTGGTGCACACAAGAATTTTTCCAAGGAGTGTGTAGAGGGGGGGAGGTCGAAGGTTTACCATTCTTGTATCATACCCCAATACTCAGCAAACAAATTTTATTGATTTTGTCGATTGTCAGGAACAAAAAAAGCAAAAAATAAATGACTGAATAAATAATTAACATTAATTAATAAAAAAGTAGTAATAAATACTTAATTACATTTTACGTACTATATACATGGGATAATAATGAATCGGGAAAAAATCAAGGGCTAAGAGGAAGGGTCCGGGCCCGCGTGGACCCATCCCCCGCCCTTGTGTGCGCCACTGGGAGGGCCGCAATACCTAGAAAAAATTAGAAGTAACCCGTACCCTGGAAAAGTCTGCCCACCCCTGATTTAAGGTATGTAATAATAAAAAGCTAAAGTTTTAGAAAAAATAACTTTTTTCCCATTTGTCCCAATTAATTCGAACAGTATAGTATCTATGTGAACAAATTTTTTTGATTTGAAAAAAATATTTCGAGTTTGCAAAGAAGTTGTTTAACAACTGAAAGTTGAAAATCGTGTCAAACTGAAATTATACCCCTGATATTACGGCACAAAGCAGAATGGTGCAGGGACAAAGTTCACGTAACAAAATTTTTTCAACTATAAAAGGAATACTTACATTTTATGTTGTCTTTTTCTTATTTTAAAATAAATATGTTTAAAAGATACATGTACATAATAAATGCACGATTTCAATTTTTAATTTATGTTGAAGGTATAATTATATTGCATTTCGTTTATATTTATGTTAATAAATATCTTTTATTAATGCTTATTCAATATAAAACTCTAAATCTGTATTCTTGGTTTTTATTCTCTGACTCTGCATGCCTTTCCGCCAGAATCAAATTGTTTCAAATACTTTCATCTGCGTGCTCCTAAAATCCTTTTGGTTCACCACAGCTATATAAAGTTGCCGATCCCTGCTGTATATTATGCTACACTAAAGGTAAAATTTGTTTTTAAAACTCTTAAGTTTAAACAACACCTTCATTTACAAAAACAAACATTACAAAAAAGTGTACTTTAAAATAAGTGAATGTTTTTCGTGTTAAGTGACTTAAAATAATCAAAAATATGAATTTCTTTCTCGACTTTTTGAAATATTTTTGTTTTAACATATCTGTAACGTTCTGTTTCTTGCCTGTTAAATGCTTTGAATGTACTTTGTGGATTTTGATTGTGATGCGGTTGCAATTATATCATGATTTTATAAATTTTATCAACTGTAATTATATTAATAAAGTATCCTGAGATCCGAAAAAATGTAATATGTATTTAGTAAGAAGTTTATGCGTTTGTTTAGATCATCGTTCATTGTAGAAACTGAGCCTGAGATTTCATGTTATTAAAATTCTGTATGGTGACACTGAGTTGTTATTTACTTTTTTGTAATTCTGTGAGTTTTTGTATCGATTTTGAGTTTGAGTTTCGTATTAAAAACGTACCCTTAAATCCTGAGATATATTTGAGGATTTGTTTTTAGTCTGCTTCATTATTTATTCTTGCTTTCATCAGAAAAGAATTTAATTTTTAAAAATATAACACGATGAAGCGCTTCTATTTAAATTTATTTTGAAATGAACAAAAAAATAAAATTTTACCTGCTTTTCAAATGAGGGGTTATAATTTAATTTATATATAATCAGTAAGCCAAGAAACGAATCAATATTTCGGAATTCTAAAGCCGCCATATTTGTCTAAGACTTTCAAACTATTCTTACTTCAGTTCGCTTCCTTCTTGGCATGTTTTGGGACCAAACGGTTTTTCGAATAACATTGAATTTATATTCATCTAATTATATCTTTTTATTTCGTTTTCAAGAAATGTAGCATAACATAAGATTTTCAAAACTGAACATGTTTGAACATTTTTTTTAAAAAAAAAGTATCCTATTTTCTCTCAGAACTGGGTATTTTAGTAGAAAGCAACAACAAAAAATAAAATAATCACTTGAAATTTTAGTTACTTTTATTCAAACAATTAAACTTCGACAATATTGACAGATTTAAACGTAAGATAATGGCTGTATATTGTGTTCTGAAAAGTATTTATACATGTTATAAATAATAAATAAAAATTCTTTTGAAATTCGTACATGTTGCTTCAATCCCTCTGTACTCGGTATGTATCTGAAAAAGAAAAGAAAATGAGATATAATTTAGCACTAGAGACCACATTTTTTTAAAAAAAACTTTACATATTGATTTATTAACTAAATATTATTATTTGTATAGAAAGTAATTTCTCTCTCTCATAATTTATCTAGAGTTGATGTTGCGATGACCCTTATTTCAATGCCATTGCAGGAATTCTTAACCTAGAATTAAATTCTTACATAAAGTTTGAAGAACATTCTTACAAACTTTAAAAAAAATTGTAAATATATTTTGCTTCTAGAGATAATGTCTAAAATTTACAAGAATGGTTCTTTTTTCATTGAATTACTGAATCTAGAATCCGTTATTATCGAAATGTCTGTGACGGGCTCACGCGTCTTCTCATTAACATGTCCTTTGGGTTCTTTTGGGGCCAAGATTAATGGCAACTCTTTTCCAACCAAAACCCAAGAAGTAAAACGTAAATATAAGATGCAAATTAGATAGCTTTTAAATATCAGAAGTTTCAGTAAGCGGTGTGGCAGTTTGGGGAATGTTATGTTAGAGATTGTGATACAATCGTGAAGTGACAGCCAACTGAGGCTATCCCGAAGATAGAGCCATTAGGTCAAGGTGCATACCATTACACTCGAGTAAAGACGCAACTTAATATCGGATCAACGATTGTATTAAGGAAGGATTGACTATTTAATAGTAGGACGCGATAATTATTGGAATTAAGATTAGGCGGGTTAGATATTGATAGTGGTCCGAGTTAGGTTATTTCGGTGTTATTTGTATTGTGTGTTTGTTCATCGTAGATTCTCTCATATATATTTATTATCTCCTCTGTTAAAAGCTAGTTCTTAATAAAGTCATATTAAGAACATGGACACGTCTGGTCCTTTTGTTAATCCTACACCTCTAGCTCACGCAGATAATCCAGGAGAAGGGCACCATAGGGAGGCATTTTCACATGTCTTCTAGATTATTTTCAGATATAATATCACCAGAGACATTAAAAAGCTAAGACGAGATCTAATCGCCTTTAATCTTGTATTGTTATTACAATTGTATTAAAAATGTTTTGGTGTTATCATAGGAGCATTTTTAAAACGATTTTAGTTCTTTGCTTTCATGTGATCCAGCTTCCATAGCTAATATTTTTAATTGTTACCTTTTGTACTTTGATCATATGTATTGTAGATGAAAATTTGCTATTAATTATATATATGTGGGGAAAATTGTACGAATTTTTTTCCTACATTTTTTAGCATATTCCTTTTAAATGATACTGTTTGGGGTTATAAAAATGTTAGTATATTTTTTTCCGCAAACATTTCCAGCATAATAATTTGCAGTTTGATTTTGTGTTGGTATAAGAAAGCAATTCTTACAATTGAACTCTTCCAGCTACTTGATTTAGACTTTCAGACCTTAATAGACCGAAAAAATTTCTCGCTCAGTCAATGGAAGCCTAATTTTTTGTATTTTGGGTACATCTATAGTAATTTATTCACCCCTGGTATCTTTATCTTGAATAAAGTATTTTTCCACCTAGTTTAGTATTAAATAAGACTACAGGTAGGAAAATGTCGAACTTTTTAGATGTAACGGGTCTAAAGTTAACATATATGATTCTCCTGAAAATTTAAAGTAATAGAAAAAGTGTACTATGGTGTAGGAAGAACAATTATTTTTTCAAAAGACTAGAAGAATGTTAATTATTGCCGATTCAAGACCATCCGAAAACTTTTTTTATGTGTTTTTTCATCGTAAAAGATCATGAAGAAAATCAAAATAAGAAAATTTTCAAAACTTAACAAAAATATATCGTCTAACTAAGTGTTTAAGTTTGATTTCAAGAAACAAGTTTGTTTTGTCGAGATTCTGAGCAACTGACGTCTAATTGAAGCTACATTTTACAGCTAGAAATCGTTGGCAAAAGAGTTGTCTACTTTCAGATGCAATCTTCATGCTATTCACAATGTTATTGATTACGAAGATTTAAATTATTTTTTCCCATGATGAGGATATTAATGTGCTGCCATCTTTTGGTATTTTTTAGACTTAAAAGTATGCACCTAAAAATATTCCTTCATAATCAACTCGTATGGATAAATCTAAATAAAAAATGAGTACTGATTCCTAATCAAGTAAAAATTTATTTAATTTTACAATTATAAATAAAAGCAAAGAAATAAAAGAGTGTCTATTTTTTTAAATTAAAAAAAAAAGCTATTTCAGAAATATTAAAGTGGAAAGGTCTGATATCATTAATTCTGATTACAATTGTTGTTGTCATGTCCTTCCCGAGGGTAAGGAAGGAAAGTTGCCTGAGTCTGAAACAGGTTTACATCTCCACAATTTAGGCATGGAACTGGAAGGGAGGGTAACATTCTCCAGGCCCTTGCACCCATGGTTTCTGCTGCGACCACCCACAAGACTTTCGGCTTCACTGATTTAACGAGAACGTACTCCGTGTGTACTCAGAGGGTATTTGGTGGCATCGAGCAACGAACCCAGGCCCTGCGGTCTGGAGTCCGATTCTCTAACCACTCAGCTACCCACGGCCCCATTACAGTTATTATTTATTGTTTTAGATATTATTAAATGTTTTCTATCAAGAAATTTACAAAATACTTTACCTCAGTGTTTATTGCAGCTTTTCACGCACTCTTGTCTGGTCCGGAAATTGTTTTTGTTGCCTTTGCAACCTCCGTAAGTGAACGTTTCACATTTGTTGGTGTTTGCATTGTAGTACCAACGAGTCTCGTTTCCACGGCATGGTCCTGTTACCCCCTGGAGTTCACAGCGGTTGCATCCGCCTGGTGGTGAAAAAGGGAATTAAATATCAATATATAGAATTTTTGATTAAAAATAAAAGAAATCACAAACAAATATTTGAAGAGAGATAAATTAGGATTTAAATTCTGTGTGTGGAGTTACATGATGCGAATCGTGAAAAATCATAAAAATTTTGAATTTATGATCTTACAATTAAGTAATAAGAATCTTTGGTAGTAAAGTTGTTACGGGATCTGTTCCTAACTAATCCTCTTGGGGAAATTATTCTTCAACTGTGTTTTTAGTTTATGGGGACACAATACGATTCAATAGACAAAAATCGGTCAAAAAATCAAATCTAATTTTTGTAACCTAAATTATTCTTTACATACTTTTCTATAACCTCACAAAATTTGAAAGCTCTAAACTTAAAAAACGCAGAATTATGATAGCTTTTACATTCGTTTTTATTTACATCCCTATGGCAAATCAAAACTTTAAACTTACTTATCTCAGAAAGGTAAAATAACTAGTTTGTCTTCTTTTAAAATGCTAAAGTTTTTTTTTCTATTGTGCCTAATGCTTCGAATTTTTTTTACCTCTTGCTAATAGTACATGTAACAAAAGTTGGTATGCATTTTTGAATCAAAGCAATACTTATTTTTTAAAAAAAATAATTGAATTTAATTTGACACATTTCTTAAGGAATTTTCAATAATCATTCATAAAAAGAAGTAATGTACGAATACCAATCATATTATCGCAAAACTCATACCAACTTTTGTTATACATAGACGTACTTGTAAATCAAATTTCATGCGTGTACGTAAATTTTTGTAGGAGGAGTAACATTTTAAAATCACTTCACAATTTTTTTTTCCTAAAAAATTAAATGGCTAACTTTTTATGAAATTTTGAGCACAAAATTTATTTTACTTAGTATACGCACACAAGAAGCAACCAAAAGTTTTTTAAAAATCCTTAAATTAAAAATTTTTGCTTAAATCGCTCCATGTGCCTTAAAAAACAGCTTTCCGTAGAAATGATTTGGTTTTATGTAAATGTAAACACTATGAAAGCACTGACGTTTGGATGTGTGAGGTTAATCGTTGATCGTTAATCTTTAATCGGGAAATCTAAGAATAATAGAAAGTGAATTGCGACTGGGAAGTCGCGTGGCCTGAAGTTAATATTCATCGAAGAATTCACCTGGATAAGGTGGAAGGTAATAGTGTTGGAGTTGATGAGCTATCGTGGTTCGAGAAGGATTGCCATAAGGAGCTCCGACTCAAGCTAAATTATTTTTATTAAAAGGGGTCTCAGGGGTGTTAAATTTTTCTAGAGTTCTGAAAATATAAACAATTTTCAAACAGGTATAATTCTTTTAAATTTAAATTAAATGATTCGAAACTTTTACACATTATTTATAAAAGAATGGGGCTTCAGAAAAGTATAAAATGTTTAAAATATAATCATAATTTTAAAAATCATAAGCATATGAAAATTCTATGATAAATATTAAGTATTTTTTGCGTTGCGCACGCTATTTTCTAAAATAGTAGCTTTAATTACTAGCTATAAGTTGAATAATAAAGTTAAATGTATTCTCATTACACTGTAGCTATTTTTATATAAATAGAATAATAACTTACATATTTTAATAAATAAAAAAAATACATTTTTTAAAAATATTTAAAAAATTGCAATGTCTTACAAATATTTTGAAATACAAAAGATATATAATACTAAAATTAGGTACGGCTTAAAGAGTATGATGCATTTTATAATTCTATAAATTTTTATACATCAGATGCTATTATTTTAGAAAAATAGCGTGCGCAACACAAAAAATGCTTAATATTTATCATAGAATTTTCATATATGCTTATGATTTTTAAAATTATGATTATATTTTAAACATTTTATGCTTTTCTGAAGCCCCAGTCTTTTATAAATAGTGTGTAAAAGATTCGAATAATTTAATTTAAATTTAAAAGAATTATACCTGTTTGAAAATTGTTTATATTTTCAGACCTTTAGAAAAACTTAACATCCCTGAGACCCCTTATATGTTATGTTAAGTATTAGGATTTCGATTGCTCCCAGAATTAAGCAATAAAGCTGCATATCATTCATGTTGCTGTTCCTTATCTCCTTCTCTATCTTCTGCTAGACGAGATCTCTCTATGAGTTTATTTACCCTCAAAAAGTCATATACTAGCATAAGAAAACCTAGTAAGTTGTCGTAGGACAAACCAAGGCATCCAAGAATATGAGTCGGAAAAGCCTGCACGATGGTACATTTTGGACAAATTGGATGGGTTTTATGGCCATCCTGAAAGGCAGGACTTCTTAAATGTCCACTAAGAAATCTGGAAAATGCTGTCTGGATGCATCTGTCGCAATTCGTAGCAAGGCATCCTCCAGGGGAATCAGCTCGATACCAACTATGAACCGAGGGGACGAGTCCACCGGGATAAGGTGGAAAGTAATAGTGTTGGAGTTGATGAGCTATCGTGGTTCGAGAAGGATTGCCATAAGAAGCTCAGACTCAAGCTAAGTTATTTTTATTAATCTTATATGTTATGTTAAGTATTAGGATTTCGATTGCTCCCAGAATTAAGCAATATGGCTGTATATCATTCATGTTGCTTTTCCTTATCTCAATCTCTATCTTCTGCTAGACGAGATCTCTCTATGAGTTTATTTACCCTCAAAAAGTCATATACTAGCATAAGAAAACCTAGTAAGTCGTCGTAGGACAAACCAAGGCATCCAAGAATATGAGTCGGAAAAGCCTGCACGATGGTGCATTTTGGACAAATCGGATGGGTTTTATGGCCACTCTGAAAGGCAGGACTTCTTAAATGTCCACTAAGAAATCTGGAAAATGCTGTCTGGATGCATCTGTCGCAATTCGTAGCAAGGCATCCTCCAGGGGAATCAGCTCGATACCAAGTATGAACCGAGCGAAGAGCCAAGTCTTTTTATCAATATGTTTTCTGGCACAGTACAGCTCAATATAAGACAGGCAATTAGATGTAGCCAGAATCTGTCTGTCACCCTCCTTCGCCAAGGTATCCGCCTCCTCATTACCCCCTATATCTACGTGCGAGAGGATCCACTGAAAGTGTACATCACAAAATGATGAGACTTGTTTTAATTTATTAAGAATAGAAGTTCCAGTTTTATCACCAACGCTACTCCAGTTTGATAAATGTTGGTTGGCACTTCGACTATCAGACAGAATCCAGATGGACATAGGGTCTAAGGAAAACAGAATATAACTTAGTCCCTCATCGATAGCGACGAGTTCACTTTTAAAAAATGAACTAAAATCTCTGGATTTTTTTTCTTTATTTTAACAATCCTATTGGTGTCTTTGATAAGTGCTCCACTACCAGACTGAGGATTCTCGTCTTTGCTACCATTAGTATATACAAGCGTAGCGCCTTCTGGAATGCAATTTATAATTTCCAGAGCAAATTGCCGTGTGTGTGCATAAAGTTATGACGGGCTCACGCGTCTTTTCTTTAACATAACCTCTGGGTTCTTTGGGGGCCAAGATTAATGGCAAATCTTTTCCAACCAAAACCCAAGAAGCGAAATGAGAAAAAGAAATGCAAATAAGATAGCTTTTAAATAACAGAAGTTTCGGTAAGTGAAATGGCAATTTGGGGAATGGTATGTGTGAAAGAGACAAGTTTGAATTGACAGCCAATCATGATGTTACCTGGAAAATAAGCCATTAAGTCAAGGTGCATACCATTGCACGGGCGCCCAGATGGTTCTTCAAAAGATTGAATCTAAATTTGGATTAAGGTAGGATTGGTTATTTGATATTAGGACTTGTAATATTATTAGAATTGAGAGTAGGTGGATTAAATAATTATAGTGGTCTAAGTTACGCGATTCGGTTTTTAACTATTACTGTGTGTTTGTTCATTATAGATTCTCGCTTAATATTATCTAAATTGTTAGACATTTAAGTTCCATTCTTAATAAAATCATATTAAGAATTAAAAATGTCTATTCCTTTTACAAACCCTACACCTCTAGCTCACGCTGACAATCAAAGATACGGTCGCCCAAGGGGGTGGTATTACAAAGTGTTACAGCTGAAATAAAAATAGTTATTTTTAAGATCTTGCCTGCTTCTTCCCCGAATCCTTTTACACCCGCTACCTTTAGACCGTGACAAAATTTAGGAATAAAATAACATTTAACTCTAAGAAAAGAGCATTGTACGTTTAATCTTGCTTTTCAGTTAATACAGATTTACCAAGACGAGATAAGCCGTGGCTCCGCATCTTCGATAAATCAGTCCAATTCTACATAGGGTAAATTGGAGAACATTTTATTAGGACTGCCTATTGCAGAGTCGGTAATTATTAAATTTGTGACGTTTGCTTTTTCTCTTAAGAGTTTTTTCTTTTTAAAAACATGGTTAAATTGCAATATGCCAATCTAATAAACCGAAACATTTTTCTATGCTTACCAAAAACTTTTTTTTCCTTTCAAATGGGGCTGCGGATTCGTAATTACCATTGCAGACCTAGTAAATTCACCTGGAGCTTAGGTTTGGCGAGTTTTTTTGTCGAAAAATCAGAAGGCTCAACTAAGATCCAGCTAGCAATTTTCAAATTAGCATAAAATTTCTGAAATATGTTGGAAATATTACAAAGAAAAAAACATGTATAGGAGAAAAAGAATTGAGGATTTGTCAGGTTTAATTGGCACCCTACTCTTAATCGACAATGGAAAGGTATACAAAAGTAGCCAAAGGTAAAGTGGTGCTTTAATGTGGTTAAGTTTTTTTTATAATTTATTACGTGGAATTGACTTAGGTATTTAATTAATAAAACTTTTATAGACTATTATTAAATAATCTATGAAAGACTATATAGACTTTTATAGACTGTTCTGAATTCCAAACACCATGGTGCGAAGAAATTAGATTTCTGAAGTCCTATTTGTAATCAACTTTTAGAATCTTTATGTCTATTAGTTTAAAGAATTACTTGCTCAAATGTTTTTCCTGTCATAAGTCTAAAACTTAAGCCTCTATAGAAGGTCATTCACACTTTATGGAAACGATTTTGATAGTTAATTTTTATCAATAAATACGGTGTTTTTTGTGGAAATTTACTTCCATCTGATAACCATGTTTTTGGACAATGGCTTTAGCTAAAATATTTCATGAAAGTCAACTTTTTCTTAGTGCTGTTATGCAAATTTTACTCCATTCCTCTTGAATCGTTTTACAATGTCCGTTCAGTGTTCTTGGAGGCTTTTTTCTTACGGCTCGTTTTATTAAAATGAAAGATCAAAAGTCCATTGGTGAATCGTAGGGTGAATTTGCACGTATTTCATCAAATGGGGTACACTTTATTCCTATTTTCGATTCTTTCTTTGCTAAATAAGAGGCAATTGATTTATAGACGTGTGACTAGAGGGGCTTTGTCCACATGAAGTTCAATTTTATAAATGTTCTTTCCATATAAGGTTGGAATTTCTTTTTCAAAAATTGCTTCTAAAACATTCTGCTGATAGTAGAGTGAATTAAACTTTGGCTTTACATTAGACTTTTTTTATTTTTAGTTTGCCGCTGTTAAAATATCCTGTAACTATCACGAACCCTTTTGAGAACTTTACTGTACACTGACGAAACTATTTCGTACGGTCATTTCCGTCAGTTGAGCAATAGAAAATTGTGATCTTCTATTATAACAGTAACTTAAATATACCCACGCCTTATCGAGTGTTACCACAAATTTCCATTTTTCATCTGCTAGGTGTTTTTTATATAATTTCCTACAAATTTCTTTTCTTTCAGCAATATGTTTTAAAGGGGTCTACTATCTTTGGTAAACACGGGTGTCACGACCCCGGGGTACCCCAGTGATCCTTGTCTATTTTCGACCCTCCATCTTGTCATCCAATTTCTTTTTTTCTTTTTTTCCCGTCCAGACCACAGACCTATGAATGTTTGGCGCAGTATAGCCAAAACCGGCTCTTGCGCCATAAAACACCTAAACTCAACTCAACTCAACTCAACGCAAAATGTTTTAAAAAAGAGATGAATTGTAGGCTTAAACATTACATTTTTGTTAACATTAAATGTTTTTGAATGATATTAATTGCAGTGCCGAAAGATATTTCAATAATTTCGATTAAATAAATCTTTGAGTCGGCGGATTTTTTTTTAGAATCAGAGACTTCACTTTCTTGATAGTTGCCTGCGTTCGAACAGTCTTAAGATGAAGTTCCTTGGTCATGTTTTCATTTTTATTTTCTACTAGACGCTCTTTTCTCTTTTTTTTTCTCTTTCAAATTTAATATATTATAAATACCTTTAATTGAAATGCAATAACCGAGATTTTTCGCTTTATAACTTGTTTATAAGAATATTTTTTTGTCCTCGGTAAGTGCAGTTACCTAACCTTCGAGCTGTATATCAATTTTAGAAGCCATTTTTTTTAAAAAATAGATCTTTCATTTCACGTTTCAATCAAAAGAAAGCATTAGTGGATAACTATTCTGAAGTTGTCAGAGTTTTATCTTAAAATGCAAACGAGAAAATGAATTAGAAAATCGTTTTCATAAAGTGTGATCGACCTTCTGTATTGCTATTAAATTTCAAGGTTTAGTTAGTCCTATTACGCTCAATACCATAAAGCTGACACCGTTGTTAACGGGTTTTACAAGAAGAATCGCAGTTATTCAAGGCAATCTAAGACGGGGTCGAACTGTTATGGCTGAATTACCGTAAAATAATCCAACACTTACCAAACCAATTGAAAGGATTGAGTTTTGAAAACCATTCTATGTCTGGCATCCAGTGAGAGGGCTGCCACGGGAAAGCACTCACTTGGAAAACGAGAGCAGCTAAAACGAAAGCGCACAACAGTTTTGCCATTTTCAGAAAAAGTATGACTTTCCTGAAGCTTAACACTTTAAATACAACATTTATGATGATTTCGAAGGAAAAAAAGCGACCGATATTGCTAAAAGTGTTATCACATGATCGCTGATTTGGGACTTCTCTGGTCTAGACTCTTGCTGATCCAAAAATTTGCTGGTCAGTTAACTTGCTTATCACTTAAAAAAAACTATCGGGGGTTTTTAACGCAGTAGCAAATTACGTCATATTGCTGAGAATAGTTTTTAATTTTAGTGCTTTTTCTTAAAACTCCTAATTTATTTGACGGTTAAAATGCTATTTCATGATTTTTTTAGCAATTTTTAAAGTGCAGCTTCAGTTTGCAATGTTATCTATCAGTCTAAGAAAATGCGTGATAGGCAGGTAGTTTGATATTATTCCTCTTCAAAATATTAATATTTCGAAACATCAGCTACAATTTTATTCATGAAATAAACTGATTTAAAAATGTTCTAGATTCATCAAACATTTCTTAGTTTTTATTTACAAATGCCTACATAAATAATGATATAGAACTGCATATAAATTAAGGCGGCATAGGTGCAGTCCTCGTCAATTGACCATTGTTAAAAATTTCAGGGGCCAATATAGTGCGACGTTTCTACAACTCTCTGACTCTCCTTCGCTCACGTGGCCAACCCAAATGACCTCGCTGGTCACTTCGGAAGAAATTTACAATCCTGCGGGCCACAAATAAGAACATATATCTTTATATTAGATTTGGATCCCTTATAAACATTTCTTGGATTAAAAATTTAAAACAGACTGATATATTATTATTGTTTTTATTGTTTTTCATGTATACAAACATAGATAGTATAATAAAAATAATGCAATGATCAAATAATGTTAATTAGTGAGATAGTGTTTAATTTATTTAATTAGTGTTTCTCAACTCTTTCACTTAGTTTTTGCAAGTCGATCTCAATGCTTGTGTATTTGCATATCGTAATTGATGTTACAGATTTTCGTGCATTAAGTTTGATATGTTTGATTTATGTCTGATAAATTTCAATTTAGAAAAAAAAAAAAAAAATATAGCAACAAAAACAAAATAAATAAAAAATAACAGTTATGGGATTTATTTTTTTTACAAAAAAACAAAAAAAACACACCCATTTTAAACAAAAAATATTGTGCAAAATAGTCGAATTTTATAAAGTTGTCAAGAATCTCGCGGACCGCGAGTTGGATACCCCTGGTCTAGAGGTAAAAGTGTCAACGGACTCGTGGCTGGCGTTTCATGAGTTTGAGCCTTGTACATCTGAAGACCCGGCTTGCAGAGGGGGCTGATGCACGTTAAGTAAAACCAGGACATCATACACATTATAAAATCGATTTTTCAATTTTTTTTTTATTAAAAACAAGTAATATAAAAAAAATAGTTTTTAAGTCAATTCCTACTTAGATCAACAACGAAAAATTTTATTTTAGCTACTTTTTATTAAATAGTTACAATTACTATAAATATGTATATACATAGGACAGAATCACAACATTAAGTGGTAATTAGATTTTTTTAATTAACATTAAAGTATCGTATTTTCCTTTTAATTTCAGTCAGACTGAATGCTTTAACACGGGAGAAAAAAACCTTTTCAAGTTTTGACACAAGTCGCCAACGTGGCTGTATTTGTAATTCTTTA
>BMAV01014797.1:66303-78225 GCA_019973955.1 Trichonephila inaurata madagascariensis
TTCCATTAAAATAATGAAAATTTAAAAATATGCTTCCTTTAAAATAATGAAAATAAACAGTGCAATAAATGCACAAAAATTGATGATTGCATTACTAGTCAAATTTGTTTTAAAAAATTATTCCTTAAAAAGTTATTTTTCCCATCACGGAGGGATAGGAAAAATGGTGAAATATAATATTAGGAAAAAATAAATACTGCTTAGAATATATTTTAGAGCAATATGCAACTGTAAGACTAAAGATTGTTATCTTTCTAATTTTTGCTCACAAGTCTGATAAGAAAGTATATTTTTAGATATTTCAGCTTTACAGCAATAGCTTATCAGATTTTGTTAACGTATTATATATTAAGTGGACTCTTCGAAATTAAGAATTTGGCTACAGAAGTTTGGGATTAAGGACATGAAATTAGGAACAAGTAAATGTGTCTTTTTTTTAATGAAAGAAAACTTTTGTCTCTCTCTCTCAAAAAAAAAAAAAAAAAAAAGAAAGAAAAAGAAATGTTGTAAGGGAGAAAATCATGAGAAGATGATCATACGAGTTGTTGCAAAAATTTTAGTTTATACATTCGCATCAGATTGATCCAGGGATAAATGTTTATTTGAAATGATCTCAAATGTTTTTTTTTAAATTTTATTTTAAGAATTTAAATATCATTTCAAGTATCGCGAAATCTCGAATAAATGTACGCCTTTTCTGCTACTAGAAGACGTTTTTAAGATATGCTTTATAATTGAAATTTAACAAGTGATATAAATTTTTTTTAAGTTCCTAAAAGTTTAATTATTACACAGGTAAACAAAGAAAATTTTTATTTTAATTACTTTTTATTAAATATTTACAAGTAGTATAAATATGTTTATACAAAATCACAATATTGACAAAATAAAAAGCGATTTTCCTTGCAATTTTCCATTTTCCTTTCTATATAGGGTGTTGGACTGGTTTTTTTTGTGTGTGTTTCTATTTATTCATTCATTAAATTTAATTATTCCAATAAAATAGTATAGTAAAAAATAAATCCCATTCTCAGAAATTAGGTCATCCCAGGTGGGATTCGAACCCACGACCTTTGGATCAAAAGTCCAACGCGCTATTTATTGCTCTGCAGGGACACAACGAACAATTTTCCTTTCTATATATGCTGTTGGACTATTATTTTTGCTTGGTACTATTTATTAATTTTTCAATTTAATGAATGAATTAAAATATTTGAAAAAACTGTATCAACACCAAGTGTCCTCCACTGCGAGTTTAAAAAAATGCTTTTGAAATTGAATGGATAAATAGAAAGTACTTTATTAGCGATTGAAAATTTGAACAATATATATATATATATATACATGAAATACTTCTTTAATATTTCTGGAGAGTGGTAATGACAACTATACAGTCGTGACGAGTGGATGGTACTGTAACAAACGAAAGGATAAGGCGTGACCACTGGAAGTGATTTCTTAATATTGGATCCATTTTTAATTACTGTTGATATGTTGTTTACTGATAAGATTGACGAGGTAGTCTTGGGATTAATTAAATCCGTTTTATTCCACATCTTGAAACACATAAGCATATTAAACATAGCTGAGCGCTGGTGTGCTGTGGGGCGCATTGAAGCAGGGCAGTCGATCACAGATGTTGCTCTTTTCTTCGGCGTTCATCATTCTATAATTTCAAGTTTATGGAAACAATTCTCTCCAAACCACACAAACAGTTGTCCGAAGGCCCGTAGGTGGTCACCCAAGGGTTTCAACCCCCGCGGAAGATCGATATATTGCTATTGTAGCCAAGCGGAATTGCAGAACGACCTCCTCACGTGTGACATCTATGGTTACAGGGTCCATTGGTAAGGTTATATCTGCAGCTACTGTATGCCGAAGATTACATATGAATGGACTGTATGCCCGGGTACCTCGAGTTTGTGTTCCTCTATCCGTCCAATCGAGAGGAGCACGATTAAAGTGGCGCCGGGAACATGGCAATTAGACTGTGCCTGACTGGGGCAATGTCATGTTTACTGATGAGTCAAGATTTGCTCTGGAGCCAGATGACAAGCGTATAAGGATATGGCGTAAACAAGGAACACGCAATCAGCCTCAAAACGTCACCAAAAATCACGCATTCCGAGACAGAAGCATTATGGTGTGGGTAGGGATTTCATTAGGATACCGCACCGACCTGCACATCTTTAAATCATCTGACGGCTGTCCAGTATCGAGATGAAGTCCTAGAACCCATTGTGAGATTGTACGCTGAAGCAGTTGGCCCTACTTTTGTTTTAATGGTTTAACTCACGTCCCCATAGAGCTGACATAGTCGATGATTACCTGGAGAGTGAAGGGATTGCGCGTATGGCGGGGCCAGCATATTCGCCAGACCTTAATCCCATTGAAAATCTTTGGGATGCTCTCGACCGTGCTGTATTTTCACGTTTCTCATCTCCAGCCACTCTTATTGAGCTGGAAACTGCTCTACAAGAAGAATGGCAATTGTTTAATTCTGCAGTGGTTGACCACCTAATTGAAAGCATGGTCAGAATATGTAAACTTTGTATACAGATGAGGGGGGATCACATACCCTATTCATGTCCTTTTCTTCATTTTATGCTGTTTATTTTCACTTAATACATAATTCTGTTTAAGTCTCCAGTATGACATTATCTGATAACTTACAAAAATTTAATATTGTTTTCCTTTCTGTGTATAATTATTGATTTTGTTTTTTGTATAAATATATATGCTACTTTACTGCCAAAGTTTGTGTCAATCAAAGCAGTTTTTGTTGATTTTTTTGCATTTTAAATCCTCGTGCTTAACTTTGGGAAGTGAGTGTAGTTAAAAACAAAAACAAAAAATACTTAATGCTTGTATCTGAATCTCTCAACTTCATATCGCAGTATAAAAGGCATAATTTGTGACTTTCAATTTGATATGATTCTGAACGTTCAGTTATCAAACAATTTCATGAAATATTTTTCATATGAGAAAAAATTTGTTCACCTAGATATGTAGACCCAAACACTGAAAGCAGAGTACATGCAATTTCTCTCTTGTAATGAAATCGAGTAATTTAAATAGATGTGACGATTCATCCTTGTTATATTCCATTTTGTCGTAAGTCCGCGGTAACCTAGTGGTCAAAGTCACGGACTGGTGTGTCATAAGTTCGAGCCTAATGCCCCTCGAACCGTCAGTGTAGAGGAGGGCACGTTGCACGTAAAATCTGTCGAGGTCCAAAGTCCTCCTATTGGTACGGTGTGGAAGTTAATAGAGGGAGGGGGCGGCCCCCTCTCAGGTGTCGTCTTCGTTACTTGAACGTGGTTCCAAATTACGAGGTCCGTTACCAGTTGTCTTTGTGCAGCTCTATAGTGTGTGACATTAATGTAATTATCACTCATTTAATGTATATTAATTATCCATAGAAAAACCAAAACAATTTTGGTTTAACAATATTTCTTTTTTTTAAAAAAAGAAAGAACATCTTTGTACAAAATAAAATAAAACTTTATCAAATCAGACTTACCTAAAAATATAGCTTTTAATTTCGCGAGGGGAACAAACAAATAATAATTGGCTGTTTATTTATTGTTATTGGTTTATATTATAAGTTAATGGGATATCCTTTGCAAAGTTGGTTTGTTAGCTTTGTTCTTCTTATATAGGAGAAATATTTTCTTTTATTAGTTTAAACACTAAATCATTACACTGTTTTATATCATTCTATTAAGTAAATTAATTTTTCCTGGCCCATTTATCTACACTATATTATTTGAATAACCGAAAAATTAAGACATTAGAATATTATTGCTTTGAACGCATAAAGTGAGCATTACAATTATTTCAGAAAGCTTTCTTATTTCTTTTTTTTACTAAAGCAAAATTTACATTAAAAAAAATCCTAACTTATAAGTTACGTGATTTCCAGCAATATTTGCTTTCTTGCTATAACGAGTTAGGGAACACTATTAGTGTCACCCATCTGGTATAGTGGTTAGCGACGCTGACTGCTATGCCGTTGGTCCTGGGCTCAAATCCCGGAGAAGACATGGATGTTTGTAAATGAAAAGTGCCTTCGCGGCATGGGGGTACTTTAAATAGCCATCGAGCCGCAAGTCCTCTCGTGAGATTGGTGGAAAGGGAAGAGAGGTGGGAGGCCCCTGACACAGGCGTCGCTTAGCCCTTTACCATAATGAATTTCGTGGGCCTTGATCTGGCCTTTGCCGATCAGGTGGCATTAGTAACAACAACAGGGAGCACTATTAACCCGCAGTCACTCGCGCCTGTTTTTTCTACCGTCGTTACTCGCGGGGTGTAGAGAACACCCCAAATTTTTAACACGTGTATTTAATTATGAAAATAAAATTAAGTCATTATGATGCATATTTATAAAGTACAATATGTTTTTTGTATTATACAAATAAAATTATTAAATTTATTGCATACAAATGAGACTAACATTAAATCAAACTAAACATACAACATTTTCATTTTAAAAAAAGGAATTTTATATTTTTTCATAAACCAGTATATATATATATAAAACGTATATACCAGTAATAAAAATACTTTATAATTAATGAGATAATTATAGTAGAAAGTATAGAAAAATAATATTTTAATCATTTTCCAAACATTCAGAGCAGACTGTATCCATATGCTTGACTTCTCGCGGGAGTTCTCAGTCACCCAGATAAACTTTTGAAGGTCATTATATTCCAATCGTTCGAAAAAGAGGGATTGTATTAGGCCTGAAGGTTCAATGACCTAAAATGTGCATCTACAGAAAAAATCGTGGTTCTGCGCATTCTTATTAGAATCCTGGGAGGATTTTCTTGTTGCTGGGGTGTACAGAACACTCCGCGCGAGTGATCGCGGGTTAAATATGAAAAAGAGATACACATAAACTCATAACAGAAATGACCAAAACATGTTCCGTATTTCGTGACATGCTTATCAATAAAAAGACAATTGAAATCGCTTTTGTATGCCTTCCTTCCTCAGTGGCTCGACAGCTCAGGGTGGTTGACCTTATCAAGAAGCCATTCCCAGGTCACCCTTCTTCCTGTTAGTTTTATCCAATTCCTAGTCCTCAAAACTAGGTCTTTTTCTAGGCCATCAGTCCATCTTGGTTTTGATCTGCCTTTTCTCCGTGAGCCAAATGGTTTGGCATTGAAGATTTTTCAGTGGTACGGTCTTCGTCCATTCTGAAAACGTGGTCTGTCCATTTAATTCGTTGTACTTTGATGAAGTTAACGATGTCAGTTTCTTTATATGAGTGATCGCGAGCTCCAAATTTGATATTCTTTACCACATTCCATTTTCTCTCTCTTGAATTCCTCGAAAAAAAATCTTAAAATCTTCCTTTTGTAGATACTTATCATGTTCTTATTTGTTCGATACGTAGACCAAGTTTCCCATGCATAAGTTAATACTGATCTTGAGCCTTTTGTATGCAGGAGCAAAAAAAAATCAATTTTAACTATTAGTGTAAACATGAAATGGATCTTATGGTATTATTGGTAGGAACATTTTTTCACAACTATTAAAAATTCGATTCCCAACATTGTGACAATGGCTGTTCTAGTACTGAGCTCTATAGAAATAAAAATATCTTCGGTAGTTCTTAGTTTTTGGAAGGAATGGAAATTGTTACTTCGTGTAAGATTTTATTTAAATATTATAAAAAAATATTGTTAGAGGAGAGTAGCAGTTTGAAACATAACTGCTACTCCTCTTGCTCAATCGTATGTGGCTCTTTCTAAAAATGGCTCTTCCCACCTTAGTTGTCTTGTTTTACTTACAACTTGGATCTTATCTTCGAACATTGGACTTAAAGACCGTGTAGGGCAGTGATGCTCGCTAAAATATCGAGAGCTGAAACGTCCTCTCGTTGGTGTGGTGTGGTAGTTAAGAGAGGAAGGTGAAAGCTCAGGTGTCATCCATGTCACTTGACCATTGCTCAAAATTACGTGGTCCGTCACCAAAAGCCCTCGTGTAGCTGAACAATGCGATGTTAATCTTCACTCACTCACTTACGGTGGTATTCTCAATCGCGAGTTATTGAAAAGAAAACTCACGGATTAGGTAACCCTCGCTCGCCGATAACTCGTGGATAATTCTTCTTTCTTATTCTCGTACTGACGATTACCGAATCCGTGAGTTATGCGTGGGCAAGATGTTACAGTCGTTGTGATTGTACACTGATAATCACGTGACATATTCTTTGTTACGTCCATCTTTGCTTACAAACAGATTCGCGTGATCGAAATCCGCGAGTTACCCTCCGAAATCAGCGGGTAGAATCGGCGGGTTACCTTTGGATGAATAATCCTTGGATTTGGCGCGACCGCAATTGAGAATAATGATGTTTCGCCACACACACACGCAATCTGCGAGTTACCTCCGGTTCGGGAATGACCCGAGGGTAACTCGCGATTGAGAATACCACCGTTACCCGAACATTGGATTAGGAGATTATCTACGATCGCGCGCGCGATCCTAGTTCAGCACATCTGCATCTCCATTTGCTTCTGAGAGATAATTAGTCTTTAAACTTTTAATCGCTTAAGGGAAGAAACACACCGACGTTTTAAACCTGGGGAGCTTTTTCAAAGCCTCAAGTGGTTTTAATAATTCATACGTAATTAATAGTAGAGTAACTGCAGGTGTAACTGTTAAGTCTGTTTACCAGTTTTTTGGAGTCAAATTTGCACCCATTGTGTAGAATCTAATGAAAGTATTTGGTTATTAATGCTTATGGAACAATAATAATGTAAAGGAATCATAAGGAAATGAAAGGAAAATTCACAATTCGAATGTGGGTTTTCTTCTTTGAAGAAAATATACATGCATTGAAGCATCTTCATTTCCTGCTTATGATGTGTGGTTTGTTTTTTTAATACTTATATGACATCAAAATTAAAAAAATGCATCAAAAATAGGGAGTACAACCTGGTGAATAAGTTGTAAATACCATGAAATGTCTCAATATGGAAAATCTAAAGAAGGCAATAGGTGTATTTTTTGCACAATCCAAAAAGAAATAATAATAAAAAAAAAGACTAAAAGTAAAGGAAGGAAATAAAATTTAAAAAAAATAGACAGAAATAGGGTAGGATTTTTTGTAATGAGGTAAGATTGCATACAAAAATTACTGTTTCCCAAAAATTATATTTTTGAAATCGTGCTTAGAAAATGAAATTTTTCTAAATTTACTGTATGAATACATTGCAAGTTTACAATATATATTCCTTATGTACACTTGTGCATACTGAAGGGAAATTTTTTAAATATTACAAAAATATTCAGCTAAATAGCACATGTCGTGACAAAAAGTGACAATTTTGAATAAATTCATAAAGATGCTCAGTAAAAGTTTGTTTTTGAAAAAATTAAACAATATATCTGAAAAATCTCACTTCAGTACAAATATAAGTGTTTATTTATTATACAGACAAGTGTTTAAGCTTTAGTATTCAAAAGTTTCTCAACAAAAGGTACCTAAAGATAACTCAAATGTGCAATGCCCTTTGTCGTTGCGAGAAGCTGGTTACATACATAAAAACACATAAATGTCATGTTTAAAAACATAAAAATAGTTTTATTTTAGCTGTTTAAGAAATCATTTGTCCAGTTTATAGAACATTTTGAGATTTGATACTTTTGCAAATTGAAACCCCAATGAAAACTTTCGAAATGCCGTATAATCATGTGCTCCCAAAATGCACGCCCAAACCATATTGATACATTTTCATATTGTGTTTATGATGCTTTATGTTCAATCTTGATGCGGGTAATGCATCAAAGCTGAAAATTCTTCAAAGATTGATTCAGAATTTGAGAAAATTGATGTAAGTACTACGAAATATCTCGTCAGACAAAAACTGAAAAATGATGCCATGTATGTATTTTATGAGAAATTTAAGTAAAATAGGAAACAAAAAAGTTTTAAAACACATTGAGAAAAAGCTAATGTTTTATAAAAGGGGATAAATACATGTTGTAAATCATAATTTTTGTAATGAAGTGACATTTTATTTTAAAAATAATGTTCTCAAAATGATGTTTTAAAATTGCATGTACCTTTTTCTCAGAATTTATTGCATGAATACACCTGCAATTTTTTTCTCTTATTACTGATATGTAACTATATATACTCTGAAGTGAGCGTTTTGGGATATTTACAAAATATTTGGCTGGAGACCAAATATCGCGACAAAAAATGACAATTTTCAAAAAACTCATAGTGATGATACTTAAAACTATGTTTTTGAAAAAACTAAACATTGGAAAACCTTTCTTTTGAGTATAAATATAAAATTTTAATTAATATACAGACAGAATTTGAAGTCTTTATATGTAACAGCTTCTGAGAAAAAGGTACATAAAAAAGCTCAATTTAACATTATCGAAGTAGGGGATACCGACTCTTTTTAATGAAGTCAAATGTTTTGAAATTAATTTTTCTACATTATCGTTTTTCATTGTTCACATTTATGTATAATTTCATTAATTAGTAAAAATTTACAAGCAATTTTTCGATTTGTATCGATACGATATTTATTATCAAAAGCAATTTTGTATTCAAATTTTGACAACACATTAAAATAAGCAGAACTGATTGTGTTATCGATAATTAGTAAGAAATTACTTTGATGTAAAAAATTAAATTATATGTTGTCGTGTATGACAAAGTGCAAAGGTGGTAATAACAAAACATAAAGATATAAGACAACAGAAGCATTTTTTACAAAAGGAATTTTACATTTGGAAAAAAGGTTATTCTAAGTTCATTTTTTGCCAAAATATTGTATTTAAATCATTTTTTTTTGTCATAATGTCCTTAAAATAATTTTATACATGTATTCTAATCTAAGTGACGCTAAATATAATGAAAATTATACATTTATGTGCTTTTTTAAAATCATAGTTCCGTACGTAGTCGGATACCTTAAAATGCGTTGTCCTTAGTCTAGTTATTTTTGTAACAATTTCTCGGCTATAATTTAATTTTGGCAACGAGAATTTTTTTCTTGGATTTGAGCAGATCTTTTGTTTTGCGACTGTGTTGGCATCAAAGACCGTAGTAGATGAAGTTAAATGTTCAAGTGTTCTAGCTTCATTGGCAAGGGAATCGGTTATCTCGTTCCCATGATGTCCACTGGAGGGTACATGATTTGCCAAATGCACCAATGTAGAATAGAAGAAAATTGATTTCTTGGGTAAGCCCCATTTTTCCTTCCTTGATGGCCTGAAGAGCACAATGATGCCGTCGGAATTAGCGATATTTGTACATGTTATCCGTGTGGTGATAGGAGTAGAATAGTCCCAACGTAAGTTCATGCGTGTCGTAAAAGGCGACTAAAATGAACAGATGTCCAACCTCTTGGGGCTCTGACAACCCTTAATTATGACGTATGCTACGGGGACACTGAATATTCTTCAGCTCAACAATAATGAAATCAGATGAATTTTTTATAAATGAATGTACATTTTTCAAATTTATGAATTGATTACGAATTTTATGAAAGAATTACTGAATGAAGCTTTTTTTCATGAATGAAAAAGTACACTATTTAGATTCGCTTATCTAAATTGCCTAAAAGAGAAGCTACATCAAAAACCACAATACAAATCCTAACCATGTTTATTGTCGCTATTAAGATAACATTTCAATTACTAAATTTATTATACTTTGCGTTTCTAAATGAAAATAAAAAAAGGCAGATACATTTAACATGAATTTAAAACAATCTTTTATTTTATTAACTTATATAACTGAAAATATTGATTTTTAACTGACAAGCTTCGTGAGGCATATTTGAAAAACAGTAAGATGCAATCATTATTGTACAAATGCAGCAATTAGACAGATATTTACCCCGTAAAACATTTTATTAAGCATTGCATATTCTGTCATATAAAATGAGAGGTATAATTACAGTCAATAAAAATATATCAAACAGCATAAATAGGTAAATAAATACATTATGTTGCTTTCATAATTATTAAATGCTATAACAAGTTGTAACGTACGGGATATGTTGATATACTGACGAAAGGTATAGAAAATAAATGGTTTTAAAAAAGGATTTCCTTCTTAGATATATTAACTAATATTTTCTGAAGAACACTGTTCAATTTCAGTTTAAAGTTAGCACACTTGAATTCACTCCCAGATACAGGAATTTCGTGCTGTTTTCAGGTCTTGAACTTTAGTAATCTGAAAGAGACAAAATATCCAGTTAATATATATATATATATATATAATACTTGTATAATATTTCTGGAGAGCGGTAAAAACAACTGTAAGACGTGGCGAGTGGATGTTATTACTGTAAGGTTGATCATATTTTCGATGGATGGTGTTCACTATTTGAGGGCATTGAAGAGACAGTCCTTTGAAATAACAACTCCGATTTATTGAGCATTAAACAATTTGAGTTCCAACATCACAAAAAGCAGAGATTTCACATGACGAACACAAAGACAAAAAAGAGAAACACACAACGCGCTGCAGCCGGCTGACTACATGATTACAGAGAGAAGAACGAAGAGCAGAGAGCGGGCTTTCCAGAGACATCGGTATTTATAGTCAGTGGGACATCACATGATTTAGGGGTGGATGGGTTTAGTTTCAAAACTCCCCGTTAGGCGGGTAACTAATTAAAATAATACAACAGAAAGTAATATTAACGTATTACATATAAATATATAAAATAATTTTTATCTTTATATATATATTAGAAATGTGAAAGTTTGTGAGGATGTTTGGTCGTCTTTCACGCAAAAACAACTGAATGGATTTTAATGAAACTTTACAGTAATATAGTTTATACATCAGAATAACACATAGGCCATAATTTATAGCATAGGCTATAATTTATAAAGATATTGTGTAAAGTGTCCAAAATATAACGATATTTGTCAAGTAAGTAGGATAAAATTCTACCATCTGCAAGCAATTATGGTGTGCGCTGCAAAAAAGCCTACGACAGCATTATCTATCTCTTATTTATGAAGAAAATTTTTTGTTTTGTCTACGCAAGGCGCTGGCTTCTAATTCATTCCTGTGATCTGTGTGATCCCTATTTTTTTTATTTCAGAATAAAACGAAGTTTTGAAGGGAGAGGTTGTTTTAAATCTCTATTTATTTGTGAATAGCTACTATTGATTTTTTTTTCATATGTGAACCATAAGAAATTAATGCTTATATCAAAATAAATACTTTTATCGCTTCTGGTACTTAAAGTAAATAAACTTTGTATTTGACACTACATAATTTGTTTGTGGCTAGTAGTTAATTATAACGCTATAATTTTAATTGAATAGGCAAATATTGCATTTTTTAAGTATAAAAATAATAACTACTGTATTGTATTTTTTGGAGTGAGTGGGTGAGTGAATATTAACGTCGCACTGTTCAGCTAAACAAGGGCTTTTGGCGACGGACCACGTAATTTTAAACCATGGTCAAGTGACGTGAACGACACCTGACCTGGCACCCCCTTCTTCTAACTACCACACCGCACCAACTAAGCAGGAATATTCTACAAATATTTAGCAAGGAATATTCTTTGAAATCCACTCTTCCAAGATGTATGGCAGCACGGGTTCTATGATGAGTATTTTAGCGGAGAAGGCGAATAGTTTTGTAGCAGATATTGCGTTTTCAGCGGATTGCAAAGATTATCATTTTTGTCCAGAAAAAATAGTTAATGTCAAAGTTTGTATTATGTTTTTTGTGTGTTAATGAAGACCTTAGCAAACGATTTGACCTTTTATTTTATTGAACGGTGTATATAATTAATTTTAAAGTTGAATATGTTTAAGTAATTAAATAGCTCTAACGGATTAAATTTCTCAAAGTTGAGTATTTTTTGTTTATGTATATCCCTTAATTTTCAATGTAGTGATCAAAAA
>BMAV01014797.1:135996-150436 GCA_019973955.1 Trichonephila inaurata madagascariensis
AACTTATTGTGCCTGTAGACCCCTTTTTGTATGAAACACTTGGCCGTATGAATTTAATTATCTGCCAATGCTAATAAGTTAATTTTTACTTGCAACTGATCAGCGTTGAATTCTATATCAGTTTGTGTATTATTAGGTTTCTTTCAATTCTGTTGACACACACAGTTTCGTAATGGCAGCGCGAAGTGTAGGTCACTTACATTTCAGCACAGAAAGTTTGTCTGTTGTCGACATCGTGATTTGTTTTCGTAACTAAAGTTTGGATTTTTAAAAAATAAGGTATGACTCTCCCAAGTATTCTTTTGGCACCAGATGTCTAGTTTATAAGCAGTGCATACGACATCATTCTTTTATTGACAAATTGTTTTTTGAAACTAGAGTTGCCAAAAAAGGACCGTTAGAACTTTTGTGATTTATTCTCATTCCCAACATATATCTGCATATTCGATGAATAAATATCACGCCCCAAATAATTATCTTACTCACCTTTCCTGCAACGAACATAGGGATCTCCCGTATATCCCGGTGGGCATCTGCACTGAGGCTTATGGTTGATGACAATACACTTTGCGCCGATGGCGCACGTGCCCAGTTGGCATGCATACTGGCATTGGTTCTGGAAGCACTTCTCTGTGGAGCTGCAATCATTGTTGCTGTGACAACCACCTGCAAAGAAAAAAAAACAGGGTGAGTGAGTGAATATTAACGTCACGCTCTTCAACTAATCGAGGGCTTATGGCGACGGACCTCGTTATTTTGTAGCCATGTTCAAGTGACGAGAACGACACCTGAGCTGGAACCCTCTCTACTAGCTACCACCCCACTGGAGGACGTTTGATCTCTTGACAGATTTAACGTGAATTGTTTCCATACACGGTGGGTCTTTCGTGGCACTGGATTCGAACTCATGATATGCCGGCCATGATCCGATACCTTGACCACTGGGCTACCATGGTCCCCAAGGAACTGGGTAAGCAAAGTCCTACCTCCAACCTGTTAACGTCAAGCAATGATTTGTGGAAGCTTGTTTTTCGCTTTCTTCCGGGCAAATTCTCGAGCTTCCGTCACCCCGATGCCATGAAAAACGAGACTTATCTAAAGTAGAAGCTTTTTCTATTGTCGGATGCTCAAAAATTGGTAATGAGAGACTGGTTCATGCCGCTTCTTACGAAGAACTCTTGTCAACGGAAGTACTGCAATCAGACCTTAGGTGCGGAGGCAAACAGGGAAAAACGTGTATTGCTCCCCGTTTTCTCAATTACGTTCTTGAGTGTTGCTGATTCAATCGAGCTGTTACTTTATCGACTGAACACAATAACATCGGAAACTTAAAATTGGGGCACTTAGAAAAAAATCAATCACACCATATCACTGAATATAATTACAAAAAAATGCAGTACGAACTCGAAATAAACTCGCAGAAGGTCGCGGCCATTCGCTAAAATCTCTCGTCATTCAAGTCAACAGACTATTCTTTTGTATTTTTTTTTAAATTCTGGCTCACCCAGTATTTTAATCGATCAGTTCATGCTTGCAATTTTTAAAATAGAGTGCTAACTTAATTTATATTTAAAGATTTTCCTTCTACAAAATTAAAAAAATTAATATAAGCTATATACTATATTCTCTCTGTTATGTTACAGAATGGTTGATTCTGATATTTACAGTTAGCCTTCAGTTGTGAATTTTTACGTCTAAAGGCCGTATCACATGAACACGTGTCGAGCACTCTTTCGTCCAATTCGTGCAATTTTTACTTAGTTACCATAGCAACGGCTTTCGAACAACTTTTTGCTAGTAAGCTCAAAAAGTTGTTCCAAATAAAAGTTGTTTGAAATTCCAGCCAATGAGGTTTTTCGGTGCCCTACGTGATAAGCAAAATGGTGGCATCGATTTCGTCAAACGCGTCAGATATGGCGTATAATATTTTAAATTGAATGGTGCTCCTTTTCTGTTTACGCCCATCAACAAAAGCGCGAGCGAAATAAAAGAAATAATTTTGGATGTTCGTTTGCCGAAGCAGAAAAATAGGCAAGTAATTTTTCAATGTGAAGATAGAGCGCCACTGACGTCAGAGCGTGTCCTTTTGCTTACGGTAACCCTTCACTTTCAGATAGGGCGAAAAATTGGTCCAAAAAGTTGCACCAAAGATGTATGTGTGATACTGCCTTAAAAATGAATGTCCCATTTATTTCTACCTTAGTGATGATAGTAAAATCACAGACTAATTTTTGAACATTTTGTCACCTAAAAAGATATCTACTTTTAAGGTTATTCTCTGATCGTATGTAAAGACAACCTCAAGTTCTAAAATGTTTTACCCTTGCATTTAATGCATCTGATGTCTTAACAGCTTTATTCTTTCCACAAATACTTTTTATTCCTGGAGAACCACTTCGTGACACTTTTTTGAAAATGGATGCGCAAATTCGAGAGGACTGAAATGTCCATCCTCTTTAATGACAACCAAAACAAAAATAATTATATGATTTCAATGGAGAAAAAGACAAAAATAGTATATAATTTCAACACAAAGAAGTAGAAAAACCTGTTCAATTCAATCCTAACTTTAACAACAGAACCTGAGTACAAACGTTGGCTGTTCTTAAAACATTAATAGAGTAACAAAGTTTTTTTTTTGGTTTAAACGTTTAGTTTCATTAAAACTTCCTATAACTTCTCAAAACGCTTAAAATATTTTTTTTTCTTTTTTGCATGTGCATAACTATTTAGTTGAATGGGCTAAGTTCATGGCGGTCAGACGATAAATGCAATCACGTTTTTTTCATCAAATGCAAAACTGACATTGTACTTAATGTGTGTGTGTGTGTTTTACTTGTACAATTCAGATAAAACTTTAAGTATGATAATTGGGTTAAGATATTCAAGTGTTAAGACTCTTCAAAAGTATTTTTAAAATTTAACTAGAGGGAGGGAGGACCAACTTTCTGCCTAACTGTGGACAAATTTTTCCTTTGTTCATATTATACAACTGTTCATGCTCATTGCTCAAATTGTAAACTTGTAATATGCGTATATTGCATAGCTCAATTTTTTCCCTAATGTACTGTAAGTAGGAAAGAAATAAATTTCAAGTTTTCACACATATGCACTTGAATTTGTTCTTCAATTCAGTGCCTCTTCAAGAACAATGTTCTTAATGACCTTTTCCTCTAAATTGCATTGAGTTTTAATCCCGTTTGCACCTTGACAGAGCCATATACAATTGTTGGCGAAATATTGGTGATGCAGCCAAGTTGGCATCATTTTTGGTGACCGTATAAGGGCTTCTGAAAAAAAAAACCCGCTGAATTCTATAACATGACTATCTATGTCGTTAGCCAGTTTTTCGGGAAAGAGCTGGATTTTATATATATATATATAGGGGGCACTCCTAGGCAAATCGTTCTTCCCCCTCCCCTTCAGTTAAGTTCAACTTTTTACATCTTATTTATAAATAATTTTATTACAGTATCACGATTTTTTTTTATGTAGAGAGAGAAAAAAATTCTTTTTAAATGTGTACTTTTAAGTCCAGTACATTTTTTAACCTACGTCTGTTTTTTTTATTTTTTTATTTTTGGAGAAATGTTGGTGATGCAGCCAAATTGGCATCATTTTTGGTAACCGTATAAAGGCTTCTGAAAAAAAAAAACTGCTGAATACCATATTATGACTATCTATGGCATTAGCCAGTGTTTCGAGAAAGAGCTAGAGGTTAGGGGGGCACTCCTAGGCAAATTATTCTTGCCACTCCTCTTTAGTTAAATTTAACTTTTTGCAGCTCATTTATAAATAAATTAATTACAGCATCACGATTTTTTTTCTTCTTTTTTTTATGTAGAGAGAGAAAAAAAAACTCTTTTTAAATGTGTACTCTTAAGTCCAGTACATTTTTTAACCTACGTCTGTTGTTTTTTACAAACATGTATTTTCTAAAACAAAGTTTCTGTAAAAAGTAAAAGTTGGCAACGACAAAGCACACATGAACTGATTGGCTGGAAACACGCATTTATAGTTATCATTTGACTACGACGTCGCGTGAATTCAGTCTATGGATTTATGTAATATTACATTTTTTATCAGTTTTTGTGGCCGTATGTATAAAACATGTGGAATTAAAAAATCGAGTTGGATTTGATAAAAGTATCTACGATCTTATGACTTTTTTTTTTCGTTTTTATTGTTTCCAATGAGGTTTCTTACCACTGGATTGGTGACCGCATTCCTTTTCACAGGCTTCTTTAGTCTTAAAGTTGTTTCGATTTCCCTCGCAACCTGAATAGTTAAAGGTTTCGCATTTGTCCGTGAACATATTGTAGTGGTATCTGACTTCAAACTCTTTGCAGGGTCCCACTGAGGCCGGAAGTCCACAGAATGAAAACGAGCTGTCTCTTTCACTGGTGGAATCTGAAACAGTTGTAAACTAGCTGTCATTTGAATACTTGATGGCATTATTGCAAGTGCTATTTTATAATTTTGTTATTGTGGCTGAAAGTAACTGACAAAACTATTGTCTGCATATAAACACAATATTTCGCCAAATGCAACTAAATGACCGAAAAGTCATGCTCAAATAAAAAAAATGTTAATTTTTATACTAAAGAGTTTGATTTCCTTTTGGAAATGTGTATCTGGTGTAGTGGCGTAGCTAGTGCTACGTGGGCCCTGTATCAATTTCTTGGAAGCCGTTTTGGGGGGCCCCTTAACATGCTACAATTCTTTTAGTACGGGCCTCTTTTGCTGGGGGCCCCCGTATCATTGATACGGCGGTAGCTACGCCCCTGATCTGGTACTTCCTTTTTCCCCATTGACTTTTTATTCTCATTTTGTTTTCGACTGTGAGTATATTTTCAATTTTTAATAATTTTTAATTACTTGTATTTGTAATACACAATCAAACGTCCCGATTTTTTTTGCCAAACCTTTTGATCTACATACATATTAAACATATCTGCATACCATTAGTAAGATTAAATCCTAAATCTACCCAAGGTAGGAACTAAGATCACGAGTTGCTTTGATAAAGAGGACACGGAATTTGTATGCTTTATAGACTAGCATTACTTGTTGAATATACCCCTCTATGTAGTGTCTAAGACAATGGTGTCAAACTCAAACGCTAATTTGGGCCAAGCAAACAAGGTTTAACTTTAGGTAGGCCGCAAAAAAAATCAATATTTGTAAAAACGTAGATTGATTTCGAATAAATAAATTGTAATAAACATATATAAAAGAGCAACAAAAATTTAATGATTACGTCCTGACATTTGTGATGCATCTCTTCTCTGTTACTATCTTTCCAATTTCATGAGAAATCTTTTTCGCAGTAATTACTTTCAAAACTGACCCAAGGAGAGCGTCGTTGATACTATTTCTAAAAGGAGACTTATTTCCTTTCATAACTGAAAATAAATGCTCGCACCGATAAGTACTTCTAATCATGGAAATAATTTCATTTGCGAATTTTCGAGTACTTTCATGGATAAATATTTGTAAAATTCAGGTACACGCACTTCATTGAATTTTGCCTTGAAATTTGAGTAGCACGAAATCTTGATCCCCTCCATTTGCATATGGCTGAGTACTGAGTCTATATTTATTGAGAAAACTGAAGAAAATGTGTCTTCTGAAGAATTAAAATATTGAAATTCTGTTTCAAATTCAGTTCTGAGATTTGAAATATTTCCTGCGTATCTGCGATACGATGCAATATCATCTAAACTTGATTTAGTCATGCTGTATGTAAGCTGCCTATTCCAAAGATTACATATTATTGTGTGCCAGGCCGCAAAAATGTTCGTTGCGGGGTTCGAGTTTGACACCTCTAGTCTCAGACATTCTCTCATAAATCACAGCTAGTGATATAAATAGCTACAGTGCATGTGGCGCATAGACTTACCATTTCAATTAGATACTGCCGATGACGTCAAAATAAAGTAAAAAGTTAACACTTAATACAACAGGGGATGCAATGTTGAAGTAATGGTTGGAAAAAAACAACAATTTCTACTTTTTGTTCAAATAGCCCCTCAGCAGCAAAATATTTATCCCCTAGGAGTGGTGTGTGGTGACCCGTTCTTCGGTGAACTCGACTTGTAATGACGGGAGAATAAACTAAAGTTTAAAAAAAAACTAAAAAACACGCTTTTATGGTTAATCGAACTAAAAAGTAAAAGAAAATAATTTTTAATATAAGAATAAAATAATTTACGAGAAAATTAATGTCATTGGGGTAAAAGCGTGGGGTAGTGCTTTATATCAATTGTTATAATTTTTTAATAATTCTATTCCGAAATGCTGAATTAGTGTAAAAATTTAGTACAAAGCACCCCACGCTTACCCCAATTACAATTACCTCAATGACAAATTTTCTCGTAAATTATTTTATTCTTATATTAAGAATTATTTTTTTACTTTTTAGTTCGATTAACCATAGAAGCGTGTCTCTTAGTTTTTTTTTTAAACTGTAATTTATTTTTCCTTTTTTAGCTCGATCTACAGTAAAAAATAGTTTTTAGTTTTTTTAGTTATCATTCATTCAGAGACTTTTTTTTTAAAATTTTTGGCCCGGGACTGAAAAATTTTGTTCATCCCTGAAGTAGAACAATTTTTTTTTTTTACATGCACGAGTCTCTTTTTTTTAATTTCCATTTTCAGAAAGACTGGACAATTGCTTATATTATGATAAGAAATTGCTGACACAAAAAAAAATGTTTTCACTCTTAGGGATACTCTTAATCTTTCATTCGCCAAATCTGGAAATGGGATCTGGAATTAGTCGCCATATCTGGAAATGGTATAATGAATTAGTCGCCAAATCTGGATTATCCTGTCTCCTGATTATCCTGTTCAGGATAATGTAACAAAATTATGAAATTATTATATTGTCATCGGTCTTTGACAAGTATCAAAATTTCGAATTAATTTGACTTTTCAAAGTGGAGTTGAAAGAGTGAGTTATATACAAGTGGAACTCTTATAAAAGCGTGTTAAAAAGTACCAAATAATTGAACCAGAAGGTCTGGTTATTTAAGTCCTTAGGTGCCAGCTCAGGTGTCGTCCACGTCACTTGACCATGGTTCAAAATTACGTGGTCCGTCGCCAAAAGCCCTCGTGCAGCTGAACAGTGCGACGTTAATATTCAATCAATCAATCTTATTTAAGTCCTTAAGGCGCTGGTCTCTAGACTTTAAATTAGTCAGGTCCCATACTTTTAGAATTCAAATTTGTTATCTACGTGGTGTTTTTGTGCTGTGATGAGAATTGCAAGATGTTATGAAGAATGTTCACTTTCCCCCCTTCAGCTGAGAAAAGAGTTACTTACGGACGTGACATCGGTTTTCGCATTCTCGTACGGTTCTGAAATTATTTTCATTTCCACCGCAGCCTCCAAAGCGGAATGATTCACATTTGCCAGTTCGCTTGTTGAAATAAACCCTTGGAATAAGAGCTCTGCAAATTCCGACTTCTTTAGGCAGGAAGCATACATCATCCAAACCTAATATTAAAGTGAACCAAATAGAACTTTAGAATTTTTTCTCATTTATATTTTAAAAAATCAAATAGATTGAATAAGATTTTAAATCTTTTGTCTTTTAATAATGTAGCATTATAATGTTACCCTTAAATTGAAATTTTAAAAAATGAAAATGAAACAAGATGTAAAAGAGCTATATAAGAAAATAAAATTAAAATTTATTAATTGAATTCGAATTAATGGTTTCCAAAACTTACTTTCATGTGCAAAACTGGGAGAATTTGCGAAATATATCAACTTTTACTAAAAAATATTGCACCGAAGTACTAATTATGCCATAGAAGAATTATGCAAAATATTCAGAGTCAAATATATAAAAGCACGCATGCATGTTTGCGTAGTTGTGACTGGGGATGCGATATAAGACACAAAGGTTTGTCGGTAATTTGTGTGTCGACTCTCTCCCACGACATTCACCCTGTTTCTCGCTAGAGTTGGGAAATTTTTATAAAATATCAAATAAACTAAGACTATCCAAGAAAGTTGTAACAATGCGCTATCCGCGAGGTCTATCCTCTCCAACTTTGGTTTTACTCAAAACTTTGGTTTATCACAAAGTGCCAGATTGGCACTTTGAGATAGAACAACTCTGTTCCGCCAACGAATGTCACAACTAAGTAGAATATAAATAGTCAGTGAAATAGAGAGAGAGAATTACTGTAGCTTTGTGGACAATATAGTCACACTATTACTGCCTGAATTGTAGTCGTTTGTTCCTGAATTGGAATCTGGAATTATAGTTGCTTTGTCATTCAAAGATATTTGAAGATTTCTCTTTGGTAAATTCAGAAGTTGTGGCGTGAACCAAAGATTTTAAGTGTAGGGGGTGTGGAGAAGCAGCAGACACAACTCTTCTTTACAACTTTATTGCCTAACCTTGGGAGGAATCTGAAATCCTAATACTCAATCTAACTTATAAGATTATTCAATATGGCTTAACTCAGCATTTTTCAAACTGTGCGGGGCGCCGCCCAAGAGCAGCTTGACAACTCTACGAGGGGGACGCGAGCACATTAAAAATTTGTGAGCAAAGGATTATTTAAATTTTTTTATTAATTTACTGGAAGTAAACAAGCAAAATACATTTTGACATAATAAGAAATAAAATACACATTTACACTGATATAATACACATATAAATGTATCAGTACTGCACAATGTATTTTATAATTAATTCAACAATAATACAAGAGCAAGTTTAATAACTACCAATGACCCCATGGGCTTGTCATATATAAAAAATCAACACTTACCTAGATAATTTGTATGTGGTTTATAATTAATCTACAATCTGCCGATAAAAAAGGTACTCAATTTGCTCCCCAACACTACCGTTTTCCATGTAGGCACGCGTATATGATGTATTGGGGGGGGGGGGGAAAAGGATAAAATTAAGGAAATCCTCTGATATAAGTAAATCCTTCGCTCACACTATCAAGGTCCTTTTATTGCGTTGCAAAGCCTTCGGAACAATTTTATGGATAGAATTAAATAGAAAGGATCGTATAGGAAACACGTATATATACGTCTGGGACAATTACCGCTTTAGGTAAGCGAGACGTTTATATACGTTGATGACACTTAAGAGGTTAAAGTCATATTGTGGTTTTAGCGTCAAAGTACAATATTATTGAATTCAATACATTGTTATTGTAAGGAAGGGAGGCGAGATACAAATTATGATTGAATATTGGGTCGCAAATATTGAAAGTTTGAGAAGCACTGGCTTAACTGAATTCGGAGCTCCTGTACTAGTCCTTCTCGAACCACGATAGCATGGTACAGCTCCAATGTTATTTCCTTCCACCTCTCGAGGTCGACTCTAAGATGAAAATTAACTTCAGGTCGCGCAACTTCTCAGTCGCAATTCACTTTCTATTATTTCTAGATTTCTTGATTAACCTCACACACCGCAATGTAGTTAGGGTTTAAGTAGCATTTACATTTAAATAAAATCCAGCCATCTCTCCGGAAACCGTTTTTGAACTAAAATCATAATTAAAGGATAGTTTTCCCAAAAGGATTAGTTGAAGAACCACGTGTAGAGCCCGTTACAATTGTATCTCATGAAATATAAATACTCGTTAATTCTTAAAAGTGAAATATTGTGAATATCTATAGGTTATCATTTCGTGTCTGCCTTAATGGCGTCTCGAACACTACTGCGTCAGATCCCCCTTGGAACCTTCCAGAGTCAGATCTTCACCTCAATCAACCCATGGAGGAGTGTTGCTGTGATATCTATATAAGCCAGCAACAGCCTCCGGACTGAAGTGATCATTTTAGCCCAGAGGTATGTTACGTGCTTACGGAACTAAAGACCTTTAGTTTTATCCTTCTCATTGATGACCTTGACGCTAAACTAAGAAAAACGCAATCTTCGTGCAGCTGTCGCGGCGCCATCTACCCACTGCAAGAGCAAACAAAAGCCTTTAGATCCATTTGATGCAGCAAACAAAACCGTCAGACACACTTGATGCAGCAAACAAAGCCGTCAGACACACTTGACAAACAATCAATGCCGTCAGACACACTTGACAACTCACACGCTCGCCATAACCACTAATTTTCGTTTGCCTATCCACCGACCCATTGGTAGGGGAGTGTGTAGAGGTGGTATCCATATAAATCTGTAACAGTCTCCGGACTGAAGTGCTCATTTTGTTCCAGTGGTTTGTTACATGCTTGCGGATCAGAAGGTATCAAGTTCTATCCTCTACAGGAGGTTCCTCGACAAGATATACATGACAGAATGAGATGGAAATGGGTTGGTAAGTGATAGGAAGGCCAATTACGAACTAAGGTGGTGTGTGTAACTAAGTGTAACGTCAATGGTCGTCTTTAATTTGTAGGGACAATTTCAAAGCATTGAATCCATATCGAGTAGACTTGGACAAGGTCTCGCTGTTCACAACTAAGAATGAGGATCACAATTTGGTACCTCTGGTGTGGCAACACAGGTCTGCTACTGTTTCACAGCTCTCACGTGAGCCGTATATTATCGCAGAACGATAACTCCAAGCTTATACGTCAGGTGGTCATATAAGCAGTTTTCTTGTCTAGCCCATATAAACTATACTAAACCTAAGCCCAGTGGTATAACGGAGAATATTACCCCCATCCCCCTAAAAGACAGGTTTTGGGTCCCAAGTCGGATCTTACAAATGATTACAAAACCATAACTTTAGGCTTTGGGTCCCCTAGAAATCTGAGCCTCTCCTATGAGGTGGAGCGTGCGAGGATGCACGTTATGTCCCTGCCTAAACCCTTTTTTTATGACTATAGTTTTTGTCGTTCATAAATTATTGGGGGTGACAACAGACTTTAGTGGGCCCTCTGTATATTTTGCGTCATTTAAGGTATCCGACTACGTTCGGAACCGTGATTTTGCAAAAGCGTATAAATGGATAATATTTATGATATTTAGTGTCACTTAGATTAGAAAATGTATATAAAATTGTTTTAAGAATAGTATTACAATAAAAAATGATTTAAGTACAATATTTTGACAAAAAATGAACATAGAATGACCCATTTTCCAAATATCCTCCTTTTGTGAAAAATGCTTCTATTATAATAATATTTTGCCTGTATATAGCTCAGACCTCTGTACAGAGGCTCAACTCGAATTTTTGAAATATATAACTTAGAAGTGGGTTTATCCATATTTTACAACAACAGAGGGGAGAAATTTTAAGAAAAAAACGCCGATAATTATTTCAAGTGGTTGTAACTCTGAAAAGAATGTGAATTTTTCAACATCATAGTTGAGCCTCTGTACAGAGGTCTGAGCTATATACAAGCAATATATTATTATAATAGAAGCATTTTTCACAAAAGGAGAACATTTTGAAAAAAGATTATTCTCTTACTTTTTTGATGAAATATTGTATTTAAATAATTTTTTTTGTCAAAATGTCCTTAAAACAATTTTATACAAGTATTCTAATCTAAGTAACACTAAATATCATGAAAATTATCCATTTATGCGCTTTTTTAAAATCATGGTTCCGAACGTAGTCGGATACCTTAAAGATAGCGGAAATTTTACAAAATCAAATAGAAGCTTCCCATGTGATATATGTAAACATTTCCTCTTATTTACATGGAAATATACCACTCTTTGCATCAGTAGGATTTTAAGTAAAATTCATTCTACAAGTTTAATTGTGTTTCAATTAGTAGAAATGAAAGGAAAAAATATAAAAAAACTTTACAAATTATTTGAAAAACAATTCAGATTTGTATTTAGTTATCTTATTATATACTAATACACAAATAGTGAATTATCTTAAATTTAATTGATTATTCAAAATTCAGTTACTTATTTAAGGTATCCGACTACGTTCAGAACCGTGATTTTAAAAAAAGCACATAAATGGATAATTTTCATGATATTTAGTGTCATTTAGATTAGAATACATGTATAAAATTGTTTTAAGGACTTTTTGACAAAAAAAAAATTATTTAAGTACAATATTTTGGCAAAAAATTAACTTAGAATAATGTTTTTTCTAAATTTTCTCCTTTTGTGAAAACTGCTTCTATTATATAATAATATTTTGCCTGTATATAGCTCAGACCTCTGTATAAAGGCTCAACTATGATGTGTTTGAAATATATAACTTAGAAGTGGGTTTATCCATATTTTACGACAACAGAGGGGAGAAATTTTAAGAAAAAAAAACGCCAATAATTATTTAAATTGGTGGTAACTCTGAAAATAATGTGAATGTTTCAAAAATTCTAGTTGAGCCTCTGTAGAGAGGTCTGAGCTATATACAGGCAAAATATTATTATAATAGAAGCCTTTTTCACAAAAGGAGAACATTTGGAAAAAAGATTATTTTAAGTTAATTTTTTGCCAAAATAGTGTGTTTAAATAATTTTTTTGTCAAGATGTCCTTAAAACCATTTTATACATGTATTCTAATCTAAGTGACACTAAATATCATGACAATTATCCATTTATGTGCTTTTTTTAAAATTACGGTTCCGAACGTAGTCGGATACCTTAATTTAAATTTCATCAAAATTAAACAAATTTATCTACTAAAATTGTGAAATATATTTTAACCGAGCATCTGTGTGTTAAAAATTTAAAGAAGTACTAAACTAGGTATATTATAATATTAGCTACATTCGTAATAAGCTTTTGTTTTTAAATAGTGCTAATTAGTTGTTTTTTTTTTGAGTATTCTCAATGCGTGGTTTTGTGTCCTTATCTTACTGTTTTCAGTGCATCCCGCTTTTGTTATTTTTGTTTGTAGACACTTTCTGATTTCTGATAAAAACTGATACGTGACCAAAACACTTTATTTTCGCAATTTTTTATTTTTGGATAGTTCTAGGATAAAACTACTTTCGTAACTTAATAATGATAAATTAGAAGTGAAATAAAAAATGATTCTTACCACAAGTTGACCATTTGCATGAGCAAGCTGAAAAGAAATAAGCACATTTTAATGATGAAAAGGAAATACTTATTCTTAAAAAAATTAGAAACATTGATTAATAATGAAATGAAAAATTAAATAACTATCATCTTGTCTCATATTGTGAAGATTGTAGATTCACTTTGATTATATTCTGCTCTTTTTTAAAAAAAATTCCCAGTATTCAAGCAAGAAATTCTCAAAGCAATCAGACAAATTATTCCTTAAATCATTAAATGTATTGACATTTGTAGAAAAAATTATATATATATTACGTTACGGATTGTTTTTGCTTCCGACAGTTTATTCTTTATATGGTTTTAAAAAGATTCCTACTTTAATAAATGTTATTTAAGTCCTTTTTTGGTCTGTTATTGCTGGACTTTTGAGTATTATTTATTAAATCCACCCTAACGAAGGAGGACGTCCATTAGTGACTTATTAGGGTATCCGACTGAGTTCGGAAGCGTGATTTTAAAAAAGCGCATAAATGGATAATTTTAATGATATTTAGCGTCACTTAGATTAGAAAATGTATATAAAATTGTTTTAGAGACATTTTGAAAAAAAAATTATTTAAGTACAATATTTTGACAAACAATTGACTTAGAAGAACCTTTTTTTCAAAATGTTCTCCTTTTGTGAAAAATGCTTCTATTATAAAAATATTTTGCCCGTATATAGCTCAAACCTCTGTACAGAGGCTCAACTATGATTGAAAAACTCACATTATTTTCAGATTTACAAGCAATTAAAATAATTATCGGTGTTTTTTTCTTAAAATTTCTTCCCTCTGTTGTCGTAAAACATGGATAAACCCACTTCTAAATTATATATTTCAAAAATTCTAGGTGAGCTTCTGTACAGAGGTCTGAACTCTATACAAGCAAAATATTATTATAATAGAAGCATTTTTCACAAAAGGAGAATATTTTGAAAATGGGTCATTCTATGCTCATTGTTTGCAAAAATATTGTACTTAAATAATTATTTATTGTAATTCTATTCTTAAAACAATTTTATATACATTTTCTAATCTTAAGTGACACTAAATATCATAAATATTATCCATTTATACGTTTTTGCAAAATCACGGTTTCGAACGTAGTCGGATACCTTAAAAAAGAAAAAAAATAACTTCACGTTTTTTAAATAAAAAAGATGAAATTCAACAGAGACACATCTTAGTAATATTTAAAGAAAGCTATCTTTTTATAACAAAAGTAACACAAAAGGAAAGAGATATAATGACGTAAATGAAGCCTCACATAAAGTGTTATTGCAGTATGCTTCGCAAGGCTGCTGGCATCGTTTCGTTTTTACATCGAAGTGAAGATCCTCGGGACAGGGCATGACGTGCTCGATTCCGTTGGAACACTGGATGAAAGAGCTGCAGTTGTCTGGGTTAGGATATAGTCCGTCTTCACCACACTTGAATTCTGGTTCATCCTCTACAGATAAAACA
>BMAV01014797.1:153443-166717 GCA_019973955.1 Trichonephila inaurata madagascariensis
GTCCGGATATTTGACGCTCCGAATAATAAACGTTCGGATAAATGACGTTCTACTGAAGTTCATTAAATTTAATAACATAATGTTTTTTTTCCACACACACGTACCAGGGAGAGTGTAAAAATTTCTTGTAATTAGGTCATATTTTAAATGGTTGATATCATTGATGAAGCAGTCCCTTGTAGAAAGATATCTGGATTATTGTACATTTTGACCCAAAACAGAGAATGGACAGCACGAAAAAGACACAAAAAGGGTGGATTTTTCAGAATCTCGGTTTTTATACGAATCGGCAAACGGAAGACCAGCTCACATGACCTCCATGGATGGAGTTTTATTATTGGAGGAATGATATCGTTCGATAAATTCCAGTTAAGCGGGTAGAAAGTACTTGCTTACGCGAGAGTCAGGAAGATAAGGACCATTACAAATTAAGAAGTTGCTTAGAGAAATTTATGAGAATTATTACATATATACAGGCTCACAATTCAAGTTGAGAAATAAAATATGCATATATATGTAAGGGTGAGTCGGAAATTAAGTTTCCCCTTTCGATTGTGGTCAGGTTTGTGCATGGAAGTCAAAACATAGAATGAAACATTAAAGATAAGACATTATTTTTCCACATAAATTTCAATTATATTGTGGCATTTGTCATACCGCTTGATAAGCTTCAAAAACTCTTCAAGGAAAAATTCAGGGCTTTTCACTCGGAAGAAGCATTTAATGGCTTGTTTAAATTCAGCATTGCTTCCAAAGTGCTTTCAGGAGAGATTCTCCTTCAAAGCCAGAATCAGATGAGAGTCACTCGGTGCGATATTAGGGTTGGCGGATGGTGTAGGCGCTCCCAACCAAGATTTGCGATATGGTTTTGCATTGCTGTCACCGAGTGTGGTCTCGCATTGTCATCCAACAATAGAACACCATATCTGATAAACCCAGGTCGCTTTTTCCGAATAGCCTCTTTCAATTTCGATCAGGGTCTCTCAATACCGTGTAGACACTGTGACACCCTGGTTCCAACCTCCAAAAAGTCCACTCAAAAGTAAACGCTTCTTCCGTATGCGAAGCCCTAAGTTTTTCCTGGAGGGTTTTTTGAAGCTTATAAAGAGGTATAATAATAAATCTTTCATTGTACTTGGTACTTAGGTGGAAAAATAAAGTTATGTCTTATCTTTAATGTCTCATTCTATGTTTTGACTTTCCTACACAACTCTGACCACAGTCAACAGAGGAAACTTATTTTCCTACTCACCCTTGAATTAATATATATATATATATATATATATGTAATAATTCCCTCTAGTATCCTTTTTGTTAACTCTTTGTACTAATGTTTAAACAAACTTTAATTCATTGGTTTAAAAATAATACTGTAATCTTAATCGTAATTGTCTAGTCCGAAATCCCTGTCCCACCCATTCTATCCAATCAGAACTACTATTACGTAATAACCACAGCCGGTATAAAAGAAAAATCTTGTGTAATCGCTCTCTTTGTCTACTTGCCTTCATCATGTAAGAATGTAAATAACAGCAGCTCTTTGTCTTTGTGTCCTCCAACATGCCACTGCTGCTTGTCGTTATCTGCTTTGCTTGGTAATAGTCGAAGGTTTCTCTTTTCAATGTGAACATGTACCGTAATTGTGTTTTAATCTATTGATGTGTGCTTCATAATAAAGGATGAATGTCCACTGAAGATGTTTTCTTGAAACCACTCGGCCAATTCGCAACATATATATATATTTACAGGTGGATGAATAGATAGACATTTTTCAATAAATATTTTATTGTTCGTTGAATCGAGTATGATCTTAACATTTTCGAATGATTTTTAAGGTACGTAACCTTTCTATTAACAATGGATTTAGAACTTTTATCCGTTATATTCCGGAGGATTTAGCTCAGCATTATAAACTGAATGGGAGAAAGTTATCTAGCTACAAAATCGTATTCAAATCCTTCTTGTCTCTGAAATAGAGTTTAATAAAAACTATATATATACAAGGTATCTCCGAATGCCCTGTGGAAACTCGGAGGGGATGTACAGAACATCGTGAGGAGCAATAATTACATAAGAAAGCAGGTTCGGAAAGCAATAGGTGGCCCTGCATGTGATCTCGCAAGGTCGGCACTTGTGGTTTCCTCATTTCAGACACGGACAGCCTGCGAATATGAATCGTTATACGAACGCCGAGTTAACGGATATCCACTACGGCCCTGCCAACGGAAATGGACGTGTTGCTGTTCGATTGCATGGAGAAAGATACCCAACGAGGTGGCAACCGAATCATCAAACGTTCTCTCGGTTGCATCAGAGATTCTGGCGCGGAACATTTATCCTTCAGAGTCACGATTATGACACGCCCATCAAATCTGAAATGGTTCTGGAGGTATGAATATCTATCGCTGCTGCTACGATCCGGGAATAGCCCAGTGTTTTCGATAATGTCTGCCGATCCCTGTAGCGTCGGTGTCAGTCGTGCATACATACCAATGGCAGCAATTTGAAACACTTCCTGAGATACTTTAATAGCATACTTTAAAATTGTAGTTTTTTTTTTGCTTCTGTGATAAAGCTTTTTGCACTACATTCCGTATTGTGTCCTTGTTGTCTTTGCGTCTCTTTACCTCGTTAGGGTTACGTTTCCGCCCATGCTTTCCTATGTAATTATGGCTTCTTAAGATGTTCTCTACCTACCTTCGAAGTTTGTGCATGGCATTCGGGACACCATATATATATACGAGGTAGAATTCAAAAGTTCACGGACTGAGTTTATAACTTAAAACATTTCCATATTAAATTCTTGAAACATATCCTGCTTTTATATAAGACCCTTGAGCAAAAACATTCTTTTTGCCATTGCTTGTAAAGTTCATCAAAATATTTCTGGAATCCATTTTTAGCTATTTCCTTTGATTCAGCCTGTGATGCACTTTCAACTTCATCTACAGATCGAAATTGACGACCCTGCAAGGAACGCACTAGCTCAAAAAATATTCTGAATTTTCAGGTAGCGAAATCAGGGGAGTAAGAAGAATGCGGCAAAACAGTTGTTTTACTTTTTCACCCCCATCATTGCTTGAAGCATGTTCTTACGTACCGGAGCAGAAAACTTTTCAATGTGTTCAGCGCCGGGGGAAGTCTACGGACGTCCAGAGCATTCGTCGTCTTCACAACTTTCCCTGCCTTCTTGAAATGTTAATACCACTCAAAAATTTCCGTTCGAGGTTATGTATCACTGCTTCACATATGCTTCAAGATTTCATAAGTCTCCGTAGCATTCTACAAAATTTGATATTCATTCTCCGCTCTACAAACGTCATTTCTTTCAATCACTGGTTACTAAATGCATCCGATTGCAAAATGCAACGCCGTGGCTAGCCACCGACCACTCACTTTTTGAAAAGGAGAAGAATGCAGTAACACAGAAATGTTATTGCAGTCACTCTACTGCAAAATATTTTCACGTTATCGGCTCAGTCCGGGAACTTTTGAATCCTATCTCGTATATACATAACCATGTTTAGACCTGCAATCCTGGTTTCTAAGCCAATATTTTGCTATTGTACTACTGTGGCTAGTATTTCTTAGTGTTCTGACTAGTTATTTCTTGGTTTAAAACTATTTATACATATGATGGATTACATATATATATAGTTTTTCACAAGAATGTTTAACCGTTAGAACAGCAAGCCATCAGGTAACTAGTAAAAATTTCGAGGTCGAAAGTCTTTTTATTTGATGTTCCGATTCAGATGTTTCTACACATTTTCATAGGATTTCAGATCTGAGAAATGGAACGGCAACGGGGAAGTTTTCCTCATGCTCCTCGAAACATTCGCTGACGATTTTGGAATTATACCATGCATCGTCTTGTTAATCATTTGCAGGATACAATGAATATAAAAGTAGTGATCTTTCTATTCCAATACATCAAATTGAAAGTTACAATTTGCAGAGCTCTTTTTTTATAAAAGAAGAGTCGCAAGAGAAAGAATTTGAAGGTAAATATTTTCATTTAGATTATTCTAGTTTGCAGGCATTGAATTAGACTGAATTTGACATCACCTTTTTATTGACACATTGTTTTTAAAACTAGAGTTGCCGAAAACATGCAACTAAACTTTTCATTCCAAACATCCTTCCGGCCCAGGTTGACCTCGAGAGGTATGACCAGTTGGACAGGGTGGATTACATTTATTCCTTTAACTTTCATCTCTCGAGATCTTATTTTCCTGCCACGTACCTGACCATATTCCTGATCGCTTAAAAACCCGTGAGTTTCCTCATAAGCCAAGGCTAATTCGTTAATTTTTACTTGAAACTGATCGATGTTGAATTCTATATCAGTTTGTGTATTATTAGGATCCTTTCGATTCTGTTGACAGTTTCGTAATGGCAGCGCGAAGTGTGGTTCGTTTACGGCTCAGCACAGAAAATTTCTATGTTGTCGATTTCGTAATTTGGGTTCTTAACTAAAGTTTGGATTTTAAAAAAAAAGTAAGGTATGACTCATCCAAGTATGCTTTTGGCTCCAGATGTCTTGTTTATAAGCACTGAATTCGACATCATCCTTTTATTGACAAATTGTTTTTTGAAACTAGAGTTGCCAAAAACGGACAACTATACTTTTGATTTAATCTCTTTCCCAACAAATATGTGCCCAATCGATGAATAACTATGTATGTCCCAGACATTGAAACACGCCCCAGATCATTGTCTTACTCACCTTTCTTGCAATGAACACGGGGATCTCCCGTATATCCCGGTGGGCATCTGCACAGAGCCTCATGGTTGAACACTCTGCATTCTGCCCCCATGCCGCACTTGCCCGGCTTGCAAGCATTCTGGCACTGGTTCTTGAAGCACTCCTGTGTGGAGCTGCAATCGCTGTGGCTGTGACAATCGCCTGCAATGAAAAAGAGCTAGGTGATCAAAGGTCAACCTCTAACCTGTTGACGTCGAACAATGATTTGTGGAAGCTTGTTTTTCGCTTTCTTCCGGGCGAATTCGCCAGCCCCCGTCAACCCTATGCAATGGAAAATGAGACTTATCTAAAAATAGAAGCTTTCTCCACTTTTTTATGATCCAATATTTGCACTTTAGTGCTAATTTAGGACATTTCTTATGAAGAAAGCTTATCAAAGAAGGTGCTGCAATCAGACGTTGGCTGCGGAGGCCAACGGCCAATGTGCAATAACGGGGTTTGCACAGTTATTTTCCATTGCGTGCATTGATCTTCATTTGATCTTGTCAATGTATCGTTGGTGTCTTCAATCAGTCTTAAGAATCGAAGATTTCATTAATCTTCCAAGCTATTAATTGATTTTTCAAACCAATAAACAAACTAAAACTTTTTCAATGTTTTAACATTTTATTAACACTTTACGCGATATTTTTTTACAAGTTGCTTTCCCGTTGAATTTCAAGCAATGCATCCATATATCTTATATAATGTATAAATTTGAATGTTTGTATATTTGTTTGAAAAATGTATACAAATACACACTCTAAATATCGCTCTAAAATTTTGAGGAAACTTCGTTGATGTTTCAAAGGAGCCCTAAATATATTTACGTTAAAATAAAATAAATAAATAAATAAAAAAATTCGAATTTATTTTTGTGAGTTTTTTCTAAATCTAAAGAAAAGTTTGTGTGTGTATGTGCGAAGTCACCAAATGTAGTAATCAGCAGCCAGTAGTGGAAACGCGTCTCTGTTCATTATTAGAATACTATTACTGCGTTTGGTGTGTAACTTTTTCCCACCACGCAGCTGCAAATAAGCAAAATGTAGACAATACACTGCTTGCCACTGTAAATGCAACACCAAGAAACACAAGAGATAGCACAACAAAATTTATTTTGTAGATAACATGTTTTGACCAAGTATCAAATGATTAAATTTATAAACTTCTCTGAAATGTGGTTGATGCCGGAAACAGTAGCCACAATAGCCGCCATTGTTGGAGATCCCTGCTGCCTCACGCCTAGGCATTGATTCAAGGAGACTTTGGATGTGTTCTTGGGGTACAGCATACCAAGCAGCTTCCACACGTTGCCAAAGTTGATCTGGTGTGGCAGCTGGGGAAGTAATCTGGGTCAATCGATGAGCAACCATGGACCACATGTTTCCTATCGGCGAAAGATCAGGAGAGCGAGCCGGCCAGGGAAGCAATTCAATCTGGTGATTGACGAAGAACCTTTGGACAATGCGTGCCACGTGTGATTGCGCATTATCCTGTTGAAATATGGCTGTGGCCAAGCCCTGAAGGTAAGGAAGGACAACTGGCTCCAACACCTCGGAGATGTAGCGCTATCTGTTTAAAGTACCGGCAATGCGTGCTAGAGGAGTGCGAGAGTGATATCCAATACCACCCATACCATAATACCCGGTGCAGGACCAGTGTGGCGGTTCATAGCGCAGCTGTTCAGCATCCTCTCTCCACGGTGTCTCCAAACTCGAATAAGACCATCGTGGTTTTGCAGACAGATGCGTGACTCGTTAGTAAAGACAACTTCATTCCATACTGCCACCCACATCCTTCTTTCATCGCACGATTGGCAGCGGAGACGTCTGTGATTCTGCGTCAAGGATAGACCAAGCAATGGACGTCTTGCGGACACACCACTCTGTTGTAAATGGCGTCGAATGGTACGAGCCGACACTGAATGATGCGTTACAGACTCAATGTGCTGTGCTATGGTTCGTGATGTGACTGAGCGATCCGTCACTGCCATGTGCACAATTTGCTTGTCGTCACATGAAGTGGTGCACTGAGGTGGATTCGATCGACCACGTCGGTCCGTCGTACCCTCCTGCATCCAACGGTCACATATCCGCATTACAATTGTTTGATTTCGTCCAACACTACTACCGATTTCAGTGAAAGATAATCCACAATCTCGGTAGAACACTATCCTTCATCTGTCGAACTCGGATACTTGAACAAAAGCTGATCGTTGTTTTCTACGAGACATAACTAATCGTTTTTTGGAAAAAACCACAAGAAAAACACAATTGCTTAACTTGAAATCGTCGAAATCTCCAAGCCTTAAATAGCCGTTAGAGAGCTTTCTCACTTATTGCTCTCAACCAATGACAGTGTTTACACTACAGCTCCCAGTTGACGGTCAAAATTCTCAGGACTTTTTTCCCACCGAAATCAGAAGACTACTACCCCCAGACTGTGACGTCATTCGCCTGCATTACCCTACCAGACAATCTGATCACTTAAACTGACTCGGTGAACTTTGTTTTTCCCACTCATGTTTTCTACTTGTCAGCGCCAAAATACTTATCAGATAGGGGAAAGAGGATCTATTGCAGATCCATATCCCTGTGACGTGAAGAAACGTGAAGCCTTAAATAGCGCCTTGAGGTGGCGCCACTGGCGCGTGATTTGTGTCTGCGCTGAAATTCTAATCATTTGCATATCTCATTTCCAGTAATGCATGTTGTAAATTTCATGTTATTTGCATGCTTCCTTCAGGGTGTTGCATTTACGGTGGCCAGCAGTGTATTACACAGCTCCCATTCACACGTGCACGCCTAAAATATTGCTGTATCTTTTTCTCAGGCATAACGCCAACAACCGATGGTTGTGAGAAACTTACTAAATACTTACGAAAATTTTGAACAAATACGATTTTTTGAACAAATCTGCAACAATTTAACTGTTGCCGTAAGATAATTTTAAAATAATATATAATATATTTTTTACCTATTTCTCAAATATACGAGAGATAATTCTTTGTAAAAAATATTTCTTACTTTTGCCGCAGTTTTTCTCGCAGTCCTCTTTCTTTTCAAAGTTGTTTTTGTTTCCGTCACATCCACCATAAATAAATTTTTCACATTTTCCAGTGAATTTGTTAAAATAGTAATTCCGGAATTCGGCTCTGCAAGGTCCAGTTACAGGTGGCAAGAAGCAAAAGTCTTTTAGACCTAACATTACCAACAGAAAAGATGAAAATATTTTAAACCAAATGTTAACGAAAAAAAAAGCTAATATTCTTTTATATTCTATTTTTTTATATCTATCATATAAGAGGTTATTAGCTAAAAACTTCGCAATTTAAAATCATTGTTTAAAAAACAAGTAACATAAAAAAATTAATTGAATTCCTACGTTGAATGGATGAATAGAAAGTATTTTATTACGATTGAAAATTTGAATGATATATATATATATATATATATATAGGAAGAAAGTGAACTAATTCTAGGAATTGAAAAAAAGAGCTTCATTTGTCTGCATTGTTGTAACAATGCACACTCAGTTTGGCGAGTTTGGCTGAAAATCAGTTTTTCGAAGCCAACTTTTGTCTTTGTTTTAACAGCTACATTGTTACAACAATAGAGACAAATCTATGTTAGCGTGAAAAACCGGTAATTAATTTTAATTAATTATTAATGTATTAATTAATATTTGAAAAAAAACTTAATTAACATCAAGTGTCATTCACTACAAGTTTGAAGTACTTTATTTGAACTTGACTGGATGAATAGAAAGTATTTTATTAACAATTCAAAATTTGAACAAGATAAGTATATAAATATATAAATAAATATATAGAGAGAGTGAGCTAATAGTTGGAATTGAAAAAAAAAGATGTATTACCACAGAGATTTTAACACGCCTTTTTAAACTTATAAGTTACGCCACATTTTGCAATGAATATAGACTATGTCATGGCCTTTTCCTTTCAAATGCTTTGATGCCTAATATTTGAAACTTAACTATACTTTTTTCGTAAATTTTAAAGAATATTCTGCAAATGTTCATTTGTTTCTTATCACTTAAAAATTAAATGAATTGCAAATATACAGAGTGAATCCAAAGTCTTGCCCTTATTATAAATATTTATTGTGTTCAAACTATTATAATCAAAATACAACTAATTAAATGGGCAGGTCACGTTGCCAAAATGGACGAAGACTGCACCACTAAAAGAGTCTTCAATGCCAACCAATTGGCATATGGAGAAAAAGTAGGCCAAATCTTAGACGGATAGATTGCCTAGAAAAAGATCTCCTAGTTTTCAGAACTAAGAATTGAGAACACTAGCAGGGAGAAAGCTGGGCTAGCAAAGGCTTCTTGAGAAGGTCAAGGCTCACCCGGGGTTGTCGACCCATTGAGGAAGAAAAGAAGGAAACTATAATAATTAGATAAATATAATTGTTCGGAGATATTGTAAGTACTGTTAGGAATTATTTTTATAAGACAATTTAACTTGTGATGGCTCTATCCGTGACCTTCTCACTAACAAATCCTCTTGGGAAATCTTTGGTTCTTAAAAACTAATTTATTTGAACGCTCCCTCTGAAGAAAAGAATGTGAATATGTAAATTAGGACTACTACATAAAGTCTAGGATTTCATGTTAGAAAGAGAGAGATAGGGTAGGCTGTTAGTGGAGCAGTGATTCATCAAATTAAAAGTATAACGCAGATGTTTAGTATTTGATAATTGTAATAATTAAGGTGAGGATTTGTCACTGGATATTGAATATAGATGAGACAGCTAGGAAGGCATTGCACTTGAACTGAAGTAAGTGTTACTGGTAATTAATGTTTTCTCATACCTCGTGTACCTCGTTCATTGTCTACATATTGCTTTAATTGGGTGCATCTCTTGGTTTCGATTGATCAAATGTGTTGTTTTTTGTTTTGCAAATAAACGAAGTAATTTTGAGCATGACTAGTCTTCCTTCCCTTTCTTCCACATCTCTAGGCGCGGAAGCGAGACCCTTACAGCCTCAATAAATTTTCAACATGTGCCCGCTTGGTAGCTCGGAGAATGTCTAGGTGGTATTCCAGTTACCACAAAGTGTTCTTGAACACGACTTCTATTACGCTGCCTGTTTCTTGAGGATTTCATGCCATCACTTTATTGATTTTTCCCCGAAATATTTACCACATTGAAATTTACCCCGAAATATTTACCACATTGAAATTTACGCTGGACATTAATGGGCAAATTTGTTTCGTAAAACCAATGTAAATATTGGGCTTTCACATATATTGACACATCATTCTAAAAAGAAAGGACAAAGGTTTCCTTGAGTCACTTTTGAAAGAACACTCTCATCATCTATTGCGCACACACACGCACAAAACTACTAAAACTGAACTCTCTTGAGAAACATTGTTATACAGGGTACGGCATATTAACCTCCCCTGTTTCAAAAGGCAGCTACAAACAAACAAAACAAAATACAGAGAAAAGTCTTTTATTGGTGAACAACAAATACGATGCCATTTTACATTAAGGTATCCGACTACGTTCGGAACCATGATTTTGCAAAAGCGTATAACGGGGTAATATTTATGATATTTATAGTGACACTTAGATTAAAAAATGTATATAAAATTGTTTTAAGAATATATTACAATAAAAAATTACTTAAGTACACTATTTTGACAAAAAATGAACATAGAATGACCCATTTTCAAAATATTCTCCTTTTGTGAAAAATGCTTCTATTATAATAATATTTTGCCTGTATATAGCTTAGACCTCTCTACAGAGGCTCATCTAAAATTTTTGAAATATATAACTTAGAAGTGGGTTTATCCATATTTTACAACAACAGAGGGGAGAAATTTTAAGAAAAAAACGCCGATAAAAGTATTTCAATGGGTTGTAACTCTGAAAATAATGCGAATTTTTCAAAAATCACATAGTTGAGCCTCTGTACAGAGGTCTGAACTATATACAGGCAAAATATTATTATAATAGAAGCATTTTTCACAAAAGGAGAACATTTTGAATAAAGGTTATTCTAAGTTAATTTTTTTCCCTAAATATTGTATTTAAATAAAAAAATTTTGTCAAAATGTCCTTAAAACAATTTTATACCTGTATTCTAATCTAAATGACACTAAATATCATGCAAATTATCCATTTATGCGCTTTTTTTAAAATCGCGGTTCCGAACGTAGTCGGATACTTTAATTGGTTTTAAAAATTATGTCTGCTAAATGCCGCCTCCAAATGGTGTCATATGGACGAAGTCTTTCCTGAAAAATGTCCATAGTTCTTCGCGTTATTTCCGGTGGAATGGCAGCCACTGCCTGGGTGATTGCCTCTTTTAGTGCTTGCAGGTTTGTAGGACGATGTTTTTATGCTTGCACCTTTAAGTGTCCTCAAAGACTTCTTTTCGTAACTCAGGCGATGTCTCCTCACAAAGAGGGATGACGTCTCGGAAACAATTGTCTCAGAATGCCCAGAAAAGAGCTGCTGTGGCTTTGTCTTATGTGCTGTGGCTTTGTCTTGTTCGAACCAGATTTCTGCTTCTTCATGGTCCCCAAGAAACTGGTTTAACTTTGGTCGGAGGAAGGTCTCGATCACGTAACAGTAGCGATTTGAAGTAACCGTTACCTTTGGTTTATCTTTTTCGAAAAAATAAGGACCCCACGCACCAAATTCAGCAAGGTGCACCAAAATGTCACACGAGAGCTGTGGGGTCGTTGGTGAGGCATCTAAGGGCTTTCTGCTGTACAATAGAGAAAAATTTGCTTATTCACAGTGTCTGACAAGTGGAAGTGACGAAATCAAAACAGCGCCTGGGGATACTTCGTCAATGTATCACTATTCGAGGACGCCATTTATTGGACATAATTTTTGAAACCAATTAATGTAAAAGGGCATCGTATTTGCTGTTCACCAAAAAAAGACTTTTCTCTGTATCTTGTCTTGTTTGCTTGTAACTGCCTTTTGAAAGAGGGGAGGTTAACATGTCAACCCCTGTATTATTGCATTTTAATAATCAGAGCAAGACTTTTGGTTCAACATGCTTTTACATGAATTTTTATCTTTTGGCTCACAAACAAAACATAACATGTTACACACTTCTCCTTTCTTCGGGAGTGTGGAAAATTCCGCCATAGACAGTTTTTGATGTGACGAAGACGTCAGAGTGTATAATATTACATGAAAATAATGATGTTTCCCAGAAGTCAATTACATGTCAAGGGATTAAGAGAAGAGGACGAACAATCTAAAAAACTGTGAACAAATTTATCTCAAATATATTAAAAATAAAACTTTACCAAAAATAAATAAAACTTGTTATAGAAATTATTTAAATCTTCTACATCACAAGTAAACATATAGGTAAAGGTAAAAAGAGAGAGAGAAGTTACAAACGCAATTTCTATAGAGATACTTACCACAAGTTGGCCATTTGCATTCACAAGCTGAAATTAAAAAAAAATACATAATCAAATAAAAAATCGCATTTATTAAATGTTCTTATGATTTTAGTGAGACATATTTGGAAAATGTTTATTTTATATGTTATTTTAAGTTGATATTTAATACGAGTAACTATTTTGAAGCAAATTGTACAATAATATGAATGATATGTAATAAACAAAAATTCCGCAATGAAAAAACCGGGAAAAAAATTAAAACCGAAGAGCAACTATCTAAATAAACGGTTCCCAAACTTTCTATCGCTGTGGCTCCTCTTTATGTATCAGCCTGACATTGCGCATCCTCATAAGTTTGAACACCCCTCCCTGATTCCAAACACATGGCTGAGTAATTTAGTTATTCAATAGTCCTAGCACTGCTTCTGCTATTTATACAGACCTTTTAACATTTCTTTTTTTTCCCTTTAAAAAAACAGCTAAAATATAATTGTATAAATGTATACTAAAATACATTTTGTAACGAATAAAACAAAAATATATTAGCGACGCACCAAGAAGGAGTATGAAATTTCGTGTGCAAAGACATTTGTACAGAACATGCAAATGAATAAAATTTGGTGTCCAACAAATGAATAGCGGGAGCTACAGCGCATCGGAACTGCGTACTGAGCATGTGTCTATAAGAAACGATTCTCAATCTGATGGTCAAAATTTCTGTTGTATTACGATTTAGGATACCTTTCAAAGACTGAAAAAATGTATCGCCGCAGGATTCGAGCTCATTACGAGCAACTGTCAGAGTTTGAAAGAGATCGTATCATTGGAATTAAAGAAAAAGGTTGGGCAAATAAGAGAATCGCTCGTCATATGGGTCGAAGCGATGCGGCCATTAGAAGATGTTGACAAGAATGGGTGGACAGTGGAAGATTTCAGCGTCCTCGTAGTAGCAGTCAACCTAGGGCCACAGCAGATCGGAAGGACAGATCAGCAATCACAGCGTCTGATTCATCGTTATCAGCAATCATCCGTGTAATCTGCACTCCAGAGTCGAGACAAAGCCATCCCATGATGACCATGTCTTGCCGGTTCCGCGTAAGCTAGAGGTGTGGGATA
>BMAV01014797.1:178296-208064 GCA_019973955.1 Trichonephila inaurata madagascariensis
TTTGTGTCACAACTCGTTTACTCGTACAATTTTTCATGTGTTTCTATAACCATTGAAATTATAAATAAAAATTTTAATCTTTAATTGAATTTTAGCTCAATGCTCTTTATCAGATATGTCAGACAGTAAATTGGGAAATAAAAATTGTATTAGAGCAGGGATGGGTATTGTCGATCGTGATAGACCTGTGGACCGCCAAGACATTGGAGGGAGACAGCCTTTAATAAGATCTAAGACGCTAATAATGAGGAGAAATACATATTCATGGAATATCGAAGCAAGCTAGATAGGAAAATCCCCATTTCACAATCGATGGGGATTAAGCAAATGGTTCGATGAATGTGTAGATGACACATGTACCTTCACTGGAAACACACGATGAATGAAAATAGGGGGAGGTAGACCTAAATGCGGCTGGATGCTGACAGTAAAATTAATGTCGGTAATACTCAAGAGAAAGAAATAAAACCTTAATCCATAAAGAACAAATATTTATTATGATTAACATAGGTAAACAACAATAACAAATTAACAATGAATTTAAAGTAAGTAAAATTAGACAAAGAGGCTAGAATTTTTGAAATATATAACTTATAGGTGGGTTTATTTATATTTTACGACATCAGAGGGGAGCAATTTTAAGGAAAAAAAGCCCCAATAATTATTTCGATTGGTGGTAACTGAAAATAATGAGAATTTTTCAAAAATTCTAGTTGAGCCTCTGTAGAGAGGTCTGAATTACATACAGGCAAAATATTATTATAATAGGCGCATTTTTCACAAAGGGAGAACATTTTGAAAAAAGATTATTCTAAGTTAATATTTTACCAAAATATTGTATTTAAATAATATTTTTTTGTCAAAATGTTCTGAAAACAATTTTATGCATGTAATCTAATCTGAGAGACACTAAACATCATGAAAATTATCCATTTATGCTCCTTTTTAAAATCGCGGTTCCGAACGTAGTCGGATACCTTAAATGCAAGAAACACATTCTACGACGGGACGACTGGAATAGTACGTCCGCTCGGTATGAGGAAACTCGTAGAAGTGATGAGTTGTAGGGGGCCTGACAAGCGACAATAGCGGGGTGTACAAGGTACAAACAACAAGGCTAACCACGTTCACTGCCACTGTATGGGAAAAAAGTGACCCCGATGATGCCAGTCGTTTTAATGAATTTTTTCTAACACCCTGGTGAAAGGTGAGAATATATGTTAAAGATGAGCTCTTCCTACGATAGCTCGGAATTGGCTATTGAGACATTATCCCTTACCCTTCGCTTCCACGGGATTGGGCTTTCATAACGATGGCTTGGGACTCAGCAGTGAAGTACATATGTTGGTTTCGAATTCATTAGATCACGTATATTCTCTACTCGCGACAATGAATACGCGCACTCTGCAAGTTCTAGTTGTAATCAGTCGTAGTAATTTATCATATTTTAAAAGAGGAGTACAACTTCAAAAACAAGCTTTAAGGGGAAAAAAACATACAATTTTAACACAGAATGGCGAAACCTACGTCACTGGGTGGACCGCAACATTTTAAAAACTTTGGAAGTAGCTCATACCTGGAAAAGTCAGTCCACTCCTGTATTAGAGTATGAAAAAAAGTTAATTAATTAATTTATTTATTCTTACAAATTTTTATCGAAAAATATTATACACAAATATCACTAGTGTGTATTTTCAAAAACACATATTACAATAACACTCCTTAGGAAGAAGTTTAATGGTTATTTTTTATTTTTTTTATTCTTGTTATTCTGAAGTTATTATATTTTTGTGGTACTGAAACAAAATAAGAGTTAAATTCAAAAATAATATCCAAACATACCAAAAAAATAAATCGTTTGCATCTTCAGGATCAAAGTACTAGACAAACGATATGCTGTTATGTTGATCCTAATGATAAAAATGTTTTTAAAAAAATCTTTTAATGTCTCGGATCTGAATAAAATTCATGTCAAATCAGATATTCAGTAATCTCTCGTATTTCTGTTTTGGAAAAACAGCTAAATTAACATTTTACATTACATCGATAGAATTTCTTTTATTTTTTTTTTTTACTGGCTGAGATTTTACTTTAATATAGCAATTTTTTTATAGCTAGTTTTTCAATAATCTTAGCTTTTAATTATTACATACCTAAAGTTGACTTAAAAATCTCAATATTAGTACGAAATATCTTCTCCTTTAGCAGAAAGGACCTTTTAAACGTGTTTTGGCATTGACTCCATTAGTGTAGCGCACATGTTCTTGATTTCACCATTGTAAAAAAACACTTGTATGACATTTTTTATAATTTGTTCTGTTGTCGTACAATTCATCTTAGCTAAACGATTCTTGAGAATATGCCATAAGTTCTCAATAAGGTTTAGGTCTGGTGAATTATCAGGCGAATAAAGCAATTTTATTTTATTTTCCAGCCTAAAGGTCTGGAATAATTTCGAAGTGTCACAAGTGGCCAAGTCATGTTGAAATTGTTCCATCAAATGTTTTCATGAATGGAACGATGTACTTCATAATATTTCTATGTATTTGACAGAATTCATCATGCCTTTAAGCAAGACTAAGCTTTTAGTGTCACACACATTTGAGAGAAAAAAAACCCCAAAACATCTGTTTAGAAGTGTGTTTTACAGTTTGTTGGATATGATCTGGAGTAGAGCTTCACCGTCACTTCTAACTACACATGATTTGCATCCCTACACAAACAAATATGTTTCATCACTGAAAATCACCTTCTTCCAGTCGTTAACAGTCCAGGATCGATATTCTTCGGTCCATGCTAAACGGTTTTTCATCAATTTCTGAGTTTGAAATTGTTTTTTCCTGGGTCTTGTCGCCTTACAGCCTGTTTCCAGAAGCCTTTGTGGCTGAATGAACTGAAAAGAACTAATTTAGTTCTTAATTTCTTTGCTGTCATTTGGCAACACTTATTGTTGTTTACTTTTCTGTAGAACATCGTGTTACAATGTATCTCACATATTTTATCTAGCAACAAGCAACATTAAAGTTCATTTACTATTTTATGAGATGTGCAACATTGTATTAACTAAAATCAACAACATTCTGAACATGCATCATTGATATTTAATATCTATCACAACCCATCTCACCTTCACCAAACCTTTTCCGTACAGTTGAGGTACTATTTCGACACCATAATCCAATAAATCCCTCTGAAGGTCTGTGATTGTCTTAGATTTATTTTTCTATTTTTTATTAAAATTTTGTTAGTTCTTAGAGTAGTTTTCCTTTTGCCCCTACATTTTCACTTTTCTTTTTGGAGTCGCTGATCTGAAATCCTGAAATGCTCTTAAAATTCTTGAAACACTTGATTTGCCACACCACCACCATCATTAAGAACGATTATTTTACAACTCTTTCTCAGAGTACTATCCCTCTTTGAACAAGCAAACGTAACACTTGTTACACGAAGCGCAAAGTTATAACCACTAGCTGCCACACTGATATTCTCACAACTGAGCAACCGATACTCTGAAACCAGTCAAATAAACAAATCATAGTTAATGTTGGTCCTTTACTCTACCTCTAGACAAATATAAATGATTTGAGGTGGTCTGAGTCATCACTGGTAATCATATACCACCTTTGACAAGAAAAAGAGGTGCCTTATTAATTCCAACACTAAAGAAAGTTAATTAGTTTTTATTAAAAACATTGTTATCCGTTTATGTTGGGTTAATGTTTCTTCCAAGTCTATTTACAGTATTCTGCAACAGATGGCACTTTTTTACGTTAATTCCCCTCTAAAAAAACTTACAATCTAGTGAATGATAATACTTCGCTTTTTGCTATGAATTAACAAATGATAATTTTTATGAACTAGTTAAATCCAAACACGAATGTTGAAGATAATTTTAAGAAATACTTCTTTTTTATAACAAAAAATATAAAGAGAAAAAAACAATGATTCTTTTTTGTTTCAAACATTTGAAACAAAATTCCTTTCATCACTTTATTTAAAATTAATTTTGTGGTTGTTTTAATTAAATTGGACTTTTATGAACTACAGTATTTCCATCACCAACATTGTCCTCTGTTTGAAAATCCCCCTCTGATTGGAAATGAGGCCATAAATTGGAAACCTACCCAATTTAGTCACCAAACTGAAAAGTCTTCATACTAAAGAAACACCGGAATAAAAAAATAAATAAACAAAATAAAATAAAACAGTTCCCCCCCCCCCTATTTTCAAATTTAGTCTTTATATTTTATTGTTTAACATGTAGAGTCTTTCTGCATTGATGTTTGCTTATATGACTAAATGTCTTCATTAATTTTCACATTCCTTGATTATTTTTTATTTTATTAAACTCATTTATTTTTATCTTTAAAAATGCTTGTAATTTCCTGTCTCCAAACTATTCAAACACAATTTCATGCTCACAAGAAACCAAATTTTCTTTTTGGTTCTTCAAGCAGTTAATAGAGGGCGTTATCGGTTTAAAAGAATAAAAATAACGAGATTTTAGAAAGCAGATATAAGAAAAAATATGTGCTGACTCGTAGTGCCATCTACTGTGAATTGAATTAAGTAAAAAGGAAGCCGTCTGTGTAAGAAAGAAAAGAAGGCAATTAATTCATCCTCTACTACTTAAATAATAAATATGAGACAATTATATGTAAAAAAAAAAGAAATAACTGCATAAAAGAAATGTTGTGGCTTTTCATAATTATTGGAACTATTTTGTAATGTAGTTTAATAAGAAAATTATTGCAAATTAGATTTGTAAGCAAATTTGAATAATTATCCGCGAATATATTTAACGAAAACTTTTATCTTTTAGTTACATAGAAAAGTTTAAAAAACAATTTAAAAAATAATTCAGGGAATAATTTAATAAAATCTATCTAATTGTGATATTTTTGTTTTCTAAAGAGTACTGTTTTCTATGACATATTGTAAAAGACTATGAATTTTTCTTATAAAATAAATTTTCAGAATGCCGACAGAAATAAAGCATTTGTTTATATATACACTTGAACTGGTTAAAGTCTTGGTTACTTTTAAACGCTTTTAAAATTAATGTTTTTAAAGAATAAACTCTTTAAAAAAAACGTCATATAGTTTTTTTTTTTTAAAAATCAAGTTAGAAAAAATACACTTCTTACAAGAAAGAAAACTTTTAAGAAACATAATTACAAGCTTATCTCTAATCATTAACTTATGAATAAATTTTCTAAAATCAGCTTTAATTCTAAAGTTCACCACAATTTTTAAAATTCACTTTTGGAAAAAATTTTTTTTTATGCAATATAAATCGTTTTTTTAATTAAAACATTTTATTTTTGTTCAGATGAAAAATGAAATTCTTTTTATCCAAACTCTTTTGGTTTTAGAAGCATAGTTTTTAAAAAATGTATTAATTATATTTCTTCCTTTTGATTTAATGAAAATATTCATCAACCAATTTAATGGATATTTTGTTTTTTAAATTTAGGTTTTGTGGAAATGTGCATAAAAAAAGAGTGGCTTTTTCAGTTTCTATCGTGTGACTGTTATAAAAGAACCGGGAACCGTTACTAAAACATGAAAATTCTTTTTTAAAAAATGTACATCTTCATTTTTGTTTTATTACATTAATTAAAAACCCATAAATTGAATGAAAAACAGTGCAGACCTAATCAAATGCTAAATTCTAAATTAATTAAGTAGTGTGTACAAAATAGCAAGGCTTTATTTTAGAATCAATTGTTCGAAAGAAATTTTGTTGTTTACGTACTAACCCATGTCGCGATATATTGCCAACGATGAATTACATGTCAGAGATTACTCGCCAAATGTTTTAAGAGTTATGCAATCTATTTGATACTAAGGTAAGGACAATTGCCAATTTTTTTTTTAAATTCCTATTGGGGTGCAGACTGGTGTTTTACCATTGCACAGACCTAGTACATTTTCCGTAAGCTGGTACCTCTTTTTAGTGCTCACCATACAGACGGATACCAATCACCACAGGTAACTTTGACTCCCAGTTTCCTCCCTAGAGAGAGGCACCTTTGTTGTGAAGATACGAACCTGTGTTAGGAATTAATATTAACGAGTACATCCAAGCCAAATAGACACCCTAGGGATCTTTTACATGCCATATAATCATACGACATGTCCGCTGTCGGTTTTCTGCGTCATGAAAGTCCACCAACTTGGGCCGGTTGCTATAAACTTTTCCGGAGGAAAAAAGTTTGTTGAAATTCGCCAAAGGCAAAGGTTTAATGCACCGAAATTAAGCAACAAAATATTTTAATCCTTAAAGACTAACTTGAAATTATTCTTCGAAGATTAACACTAGAAGACAAAAATTTGCAAAGTGTACTATTTTTTCCTTTAAAATTTGTTGTAAAATATTTTTTTATAGAATGTATAGTAACATTTTGGGAAAGGAGGGGAAAAAAATGTCTCCAAATTGGACCAACAGCTCGTTTTTCTATCCAATATGATGATCATAACTCGTCTTCTTGGCTATAAATAAATCCTTGCATTAAGGTATCCGACTACGTTCGGAACCGTGATTTTAAAAAAGAGCATAAAAGGATAATTTTCATGATATTTAGTGTCACTTAGATTAGAATACATGTATAAAATTATTTTAAGGACATTTTGACAACAACAAAAAAATATTTAAATACAATATTTTGGCAAAAAATTAACTTATAGAATAATCTTTTTTCAAAATGTTCTCCTTTTGTTAAAAATGCTTCTATTATAATAATATTTTGCCTGTATGTAGCTCAGACTTCTTTACAGAGGCTCAACTATGATTTTTGAAAAATTCACATTATTTTCAGAGTTACCACCCATTGAAATAATTATCGGCGTTTTTTTCTTAAAATTGCTCCCCTCTGTTGTCGTAAAATATGGATAAACCCACTTCTAAGTTATATATTTCAAAAATTCTTGTTGAGTCTCTGTAAAGAGGACTGAGCTATATACAGACAAAACATTAAAATAATAGAAGCATTTTTCACAAAAGGAGAACATTTTGAAAAAAGATTATTCTAAGTTAATTTTTTGCCAAAATATTGTATTTAAATAATTTTTTTTGTCAAAATGCCCTTATAACAATTATATTCATGTATTCTAATGTAAGTGACACTAAATATCATGAAAATTATCCATTTATGCGCTTTTGCAAAATCACGGTTCCGAACGTAGTCGCATACCTTAAAATAGGATGTATATACATTATAATAGTCATATGTTTTTATAAAATAATTTTTTTAAAGAAATTTGGTAACTTTTCGCGGGATAGCTATTGCAATATAATACTTTCACCAATGAAAAATTTCTATAGCATATTATTCAAATGACACCTCTTTATAGTGTTTGAAATCTCATTATAAATAATGAAATAATTCCAGGAAAAACTCGGTAAATGAGAAATATTACATAACATAGGCTTGGAATAAAACAAAAATTCACATAAAACATAAGGAAATATAATTAAAATCTGGAAATACGATAGTTTGGGTGTAACCAAAATAACCCAGTTTTGTTATATGATTTTGAATATCCAATTTTGGATAGTAATAATTAGTCTTAATTTTAATTATTTCCTGGTTTTAAATGTGATTACATTTTTTTTTAATTTTAAATGCTTTTTAATTTTTAATTATTTGGATTATAAGTTCAAAAACTCTGAAAGCAATTTAATACGTTAACTTTGATCTTCGATGAGAATGCTATATCGCATGTATCAGATAACGAAAGATTTAATCAACTCAACACAGGTAAGATGCCTTTATAACCTTTATAGAAAGTTATTTTCTGCTTGCTGACTATCTATCTATAACTACTGACTTACTATCTAGAAGCGTCTTCTTCCTGCTGAAATTTACATGCTCTGATTAACAGTTTTCAAATAACTGTTATGAATTTAATTAATACTTATATTGATTAAAAAATCCAAGAAATTATTTATTTTTAATATTAGAGTAATAAATAGGTACTTTTGATTTTTTCCCCTTGTACTAATTTGTTTGAGACTCCGGTATTCTGGTGAAAAAATAAATCTAATTAATAATTTTAAATGTCTATTTATAACATTGTTCTTTTTCAACCTCATTTTTTTAGTATTATTTTAATTGCCCAACATTGAAAATCTTATGATAAAATATATTGTATCAGAAATTTTGTATTTTGTTTACTTCTCTGCGAAAGGATATTGGGGCCAGAAACATTAGCTGTACGCCAAATGAGAATATTCTGTCAATTATATCTATTGCGAGTGGAAGTGACCATGGGAACGAGCTTAATGCCAAATGTGGCAACAAAAAGTAGCTTCTAGAAAAATCCAGATGATTATTTGAAAAGATATGGCCTAAAACTTTTAAAAAGACTTTACAGCTTATGCAAGGGTGATTTAAAGAAGCAAAATTGGTGTCAAAGCTTGACAGTGACTATGTGATTTATCAGTGACTATGCGATTACTATTTTTATTATACTGCTATGTGAACTCTGAATTTGTATTAGTCACGATTTTACATATCTTAATTGTTCTGTGTTGAAAGTAAATCTGTTAGATTTACTTGAGTGTTCTAGAATAAATTTCATTTCACTGTAAAAGAACCAACCTTTTAATTGTGCAGACATTCCCATCTTTGAAAGAGAACCAACACGTAACAATATTGACACCACATTAAAGAAAATGTATGGTACTGAGAAATTAGATTATAGGATAAAGTTCACATTTTGACTACCGAATATTTCGGCGTATAACACGCACCAAATATTTTCAAGCTGCATTTTTGAATTTATAGGTATATTCGTCGTATTACTCGCAACCCCTTTCTTACGAAGAAATCTGAAATGTATGTGTGTAATGCTCTTATATATATATATGTGTGTGTGTGTGAGTGTGTTTTTAAGTCATTTATTCAAAGTATTATCCAAAGCTTTTGAAAAAAATAGTATACTTATAGAATTACAACCCTTTAAATTCATAAGTAATGTCATTTCTTTTAAATAAACACTATTCCGATCTATGTAAAAGTCTTTTGTTTAATACTCATCTCCTTATTATTATTATTAATAATTTTAAAGCTATCATTTTTATTCCCGGCGTATAATTCTACGCATCCGTAAATTTCGATCTTATTTTTTGTGTAAAAAGTGTGAGTTATACTCCGGATTATAATGTTACTTATTGTGTTCATTGCTATACATAAATTAAAGGATTTAAAATTCTATATAAATTAATTGTAAAATTATAGATATTTCAAAGATTTTAAAATTTAGATTTCTTTTGATAAGTCTTTCTCATTTTAATCCAAGATTACTCAGTATAATTCCTTTTTCAGAGAGATAAGTAAGAATAAGAAATATTCTCTCTCGGGTATGCATGAATAACATTGAAGACGTTAATTGCATTTACAATTTTCCTCGCCTTGTATTTAATCAGTTACATAAGCTATTATTATCTGCTTTTCCCATCCTGTTTCATAAAATATTCAAGCAATTATGTATTTGATGTATAAACTGCTTATATTTATACTGAAAAAAATGATAACAAAGAATTTCCTCTACAGCAACTAGCTGTTTTCCTTTCCCAGTGTTAGCTTTTTTGTTACGAAATACCTTATTTCAAATATTATTAAAGGAACATGATTGTATAGCTTTTATTAGTTTAAATTGCATACCACTTTTTTTTTCGTTTTTCTTTAATTGTAGAAATTGCAAAAATATCAAAAATACAGGAGAATTTTTTTCCGATTTAAAAAGTGAATTGTTTACATTTCAAATGGTCTTGCTGGTCATTTTTTCAGTTATCGTTTTTTACTCGATACAAAAAAAATGTAGCACATTCAGTGACTGTATGAGATGGAGTAAGAATTATTTCCAACTTTTTTTTTATTCGAAATGAAATGGAAACCTTATTTAAAATTACTAATGTGTGTTTATTTTTTTCAAGTAGCATCGTACTAAAATTATATTACGAACTATTGCATTTTAACAAGGCATGAAATTCTTTATATTAATGCTTGATTTTGTGTGTGTTTGTTTGTGTGGGAAGTAGGAATGACAGTTAAAGCACGTATAATAAAAATGTAGTAATTTAAGGTATTCTACGGGTTTAAAATCATCATTTTCATCAAAAATATCAAAATTTATTTTAGTCTATTTAATTAGGTTTTTAAGGTATCCGAGACTACGTTCGGAACCGCGATTTTTCAGAAGCGTATAAATCGATAATATTTATGATACTTAGTGTCACTTAGATTAGAAAATGTATATAAAATTGTTTTAAGAATAGTATTACAATAAAAAATCATTTAAGTGCAATATTTTGACAAAAAATGAACATAGAATGAACAATTTTCAAAATATTCTCCTTTTGTGAAAAATGCTTCTATTATAATAATATTTTCCCTGTATATAGCTCAGACCTCTGTACAGAGGCTCAACTAGAGAATTTTTGAAATATATAACTTAGAAGTAAGTTAATCCATGTTTTACGACAACAGAGGGGAGAAATTTTAAGATTTTATTTCAAATGGTTGTAACTCTAAAAATAATGTGAATATTTCAAAAGTCATAGTTGAGCCACTGTACAGAGGTCTGAGCTATATACAGGCAAAATATTATTATAATAGAAGGATTTTTCACAAAAAGAGAACATTTTGAAAAAAGGATATTCTAAGTTAATTTTTTGCCGAAATATTGCATTTAAATATTTTTTTTTGTCAAAATGTCCTTAAAACAATTTTATACATGCATTCTAATCTAAGTAATACTAAATATCATGAAAATTATCCATTTATGCGCCTTTTTAAAATCACGGTTCCGAACGTAGTCGGATACCTTAAAAATATCTTACTTTTAACTCCAAGTAAATAAGAAAAAAGGTTTTTGTTTGTAGTAGTAAGCCCAAATCGAAACCGGAAATCTAAATTTGAAACCGGAAGTGTGAGTTTTTGGTTGATTTTCACCTGCAAAATAAAATTTTTATTCATTTAAAATATTTTAACAAATTATTTTCATGTTCAGAAAACTTTATTTCACTTAATAAGTATTTTAATAAACATAATTTTTTAATAAATATATTTCGCTTTTTCAAACAAGCAACTGTTAACTGAGTGCAATGTTTATTTTGATTTAAATGAGTTGCTATGTTTTTTATCAGTTGCATACAAAATTAGAGCTCTTTAGACATTTTTTATTAGTACTTTTATACAGAGTTAATTTTTTATTAGATTAAAGTTCTCATGCCTAAAACAAGATCAATGAGGCTAGAAAAGATTTTCAGAGTGCAGAATTTGTTGAAGATACCTTGAAAGAAAAACCAGCTGCTTTTCCAAATTCAGTTATTAATTATATTTAAAAGACTTATATGGATCTTTGCGTTTAAAATCCCGTAAGAAAATGTCTCCACGGAAAAAATCAGAGCTGCAATGAAAGTTTTAACAATGTCGTGTGGAGTATAATCCTAAAAGAGACTTTTTTTCAGCTACAAACACTCCGCTTAGGGATTTATACCGCAATAATACTTTTTAACTCTGAGTTTGCTTGTCAATTCCCTCTACTTTAAAAGTTAGGAATGGAATTAGGGTCTGAAATGAAAGGATATTTTTGGTAGCTGGACAATACGAGAATTGTTGATTCAAAAAGGCATTCTAAACCAGATAAAAAACTGTCTTGTAAAAAAGAAAGGCCCTTCAAGAATGTAAAAGTTTGAAGTATGAGGTTCTGGAAGGAGCCGTGTATAAACCTGAACAGTTATAATACCTTCATAAATCTTAAAAAAAGGTTTATTGCAAATATAAACTTTAATTTTTGTACAAATATAACATTTTCTGAAAAATGTTATATTTGTACATAATGGTTCACGGAAACAGTGATATCTCTCATAAACTCTAATTGAAACATTCTTATGAAATTTTCTAAGTTTATTTTTTATACTATAATGAATGATTTGTGCTAAAAGCTAAGAATAATTTTTAATTAAGTTATTTTTTAATGTAATTATATATGAAAAAAAGTTTCTTTTAAGAAAAGATTTAGGGGTTTCATGTCGAACACCTGTATTTTATAATTTTGTTGTAAAACTTGAGTTTTTTGAGTATACAGCATAGTTTAACATTAAATAATTGTAATTTTGCAAAAATATTATTTGTTTTTCTTAGAGTTGTTAGCAGAAGAAAAATGTTTTGTGATTTTTTTCGTTCAGATTTCTCAATATTTTGAAAAATAATTTTTCAAAAATTTTTTTTTTGTTGTATTTTTATAGTTTTGCAACATACTTACTTAAGAAATCCCAATTAAATAATTATTCAAGTCATATTTTAGAAAATTGTCTCCGAACCCAATCGGATACCTTAAAATTTTCTAAAAATTTTAATCTTACATATTTTTTTCTCTCAATCGTAGTTCCGAAAACCCTATTTCATCTCACATTAAAAGATTAAAATCCATATTTCGATAAATGCATTAGTGATTCCTCGTTAAAAGTATTAGATCTTGAATTTTTGACTGATTTATTCGCGATTCCTAGTAAAAGAATATCATAATAGATTGCACGTGCCTTAATAAGTGGTCGAAACTTCTCCTAAAACAGTGATGTGCTCTAATAAATACTTTATATTTCCCTTCATTTGAACATAGGATTATAATTTTATATGTTTTCCCCTGTTTCTTCTTGCCTATTTAAATGTGGAAATTGAACAATTCCCTTCTTGTATTTTTGCACTTAAATGAACTGCACGCTCAAAGTAAACCACCTGATGTTAAAACTAATAAACGATGATGTGATCAATATCAAGCAGCTTTTCTTACTGTTATGACTACAATTCACAAAATGAATACCATCTCATAAAATATATGTATACAGGTATAAAGGTATGTAAACTCACTTTCATTTAAAATTAAAAGCTGTCCTCAGTCAGTATAGCTTATTCAGTATAGTCAGTATAGCTCAGTATTCATCTTTTTAAGTTTCCAATATCTGTATAATTTTTTTATCTTTAGTGTTCAAGTCATTTTAATCACTCTAGTAGAAATTTTTATATAAAAAAAGTATATATACGAGTATATATATATTGTAAGGCATACAAATTTTCTTTGTATTTGTGTAATGCCATTTTTAAATCACGTAATTGCACTTATCATGTGACCATCGTGAATTTAACTCATTATTTCTCTCTATAAATAAATCAATTTGATGTTTCCTTTATAATCTTTTTTAAATGAAATTTGTTACATAGTCTATATTGCCATCAGTATTCTTAATCAGACAATAATGGATAAATTCATTTAAAAGAATCAAACTGCACACAAAATGTGAGATCTGGAATAAAATTACAAACATAAATTAAACAGTTGGGGTATAAATTTATTCACCACTAAAATATCTTTATTTCTATTCATCGCAGTACATTTACTATTCAAGTAAAAGAAGAAGAAAAAAAAACATGTCTATATTTTGAGCATTGAATAGAAAGATTTACATAGCTGTAAGTAAAAAAGTTAGAAAACTATACACATAATTTTTCCCCCCTCTTTGTACATATGAAATGACAATAGACAAGACAGTTCATGGTTTGGAACTCATATTAATGATTGGAACCGATAATGCAACTTGGCAATTCAAAAGTTTTGTTCAAATATGAGCAGAAAAATATATTCCGCAGTAAAATTGCAGTGACAAAGTCCAAAGCGTGTGATATGTGATATTCTGCACGGAAAATACACGTCGCTTTTATCATATTAAAAGTCTTCAGATGTGTTGCGTACACGAAACTCATTGTTCAGTCTATAAATAGTATGTCAATGTATCGAAGTAATTCCACACCACATAATTTATGATTCAGGTAGGAAGAGCATCTACATGCCACGTGCAAAATAAGCTGCCCGAAGTACTCTTAAGAGGTATCTAACGATTACAAAACCATTACCTCACCATATTCATAAATTACCACGTATTCTTCCTATAAACTGTGTGTATCCAAAATTTATCCCCAAAACATTTCCCACGACAAATAAATTTTACTCGTCCGATGGATATTGAGAGTTGAAGATTCTCTCAGACAAAATTGATTCGAAACATCACATGCTCTCAATGTACTTCTCGCATGTATACAAGAATGCTTCATATTCACTTGACTTTACGCTGATGAATGACCATGATTTATAGATTTCTGCAAGATTCCACACATTTTTTGATGAATTCTTCCGAGATTTTACCTCGTATGTTATCATAAATAAGTCATAAGTTCTGTAAGTGTCTGAATTTTCTTTTCAGCCGTTTCTTCAGAAGTTCCATGTCCTGTCGATGAATTCTTCCGATAATTTCTTGTCGAGTGCAAAATACTTTTCGTCTAAAGCTGCAGGATTCTGACGGGAATCGTTGACATCTCTCGGCATGGGTTCCGGAATTCGATTGTTGGGCCTCAAAGGTGGTCCCTGCTCGTGACGTCTTAGCTGAGGGTCTTCCCTCTGTCTTCTCTCACCTCGTCTTTTGCCTTGTTTGTCTGCTTTCACTAAGGGCACGTTGATATTGTGGGTGGATGCTTCTCCACTGGAAGAGGAAGGAGGTGAATCGTTGAGTTCTGTTCCTGGGGGGAAGACGCGCATCGTGGAAGGTGTCTTCGCTCGAGTAGGACGCTTCTGAGTGGAGGGGACAAGCTTCACGGTAGGAAGATTGAGCACTTTTTGAGGTGGTAGTGTGCCTTGTTGAGAGCCAAGCCAACTAATTAGGCGATCCCTCCTCTGAGAGTGGACAACGGCTGGTGTAGGGCGACCACAGCAGCACACTTCACGGCCACTAATAACACAACAGGCCAACGACAACAAGCAGTCTGCAGTGGCCGTGGCCAGCAGTAAAAGCTGAACTACAAAAGGTGACGCGTTCTCGACGCCCCTCCATACTAGGGCACCTGCTACATCTTCCATGTACACCTCGGCCACCAGTCCCATGGCGGTAAATGTGGCTAACAGTCCCGTGTTGAAGAAACCTAGAACGGAGAGGACCAGCAGAGCTACCAAAAGAGATTTTCTTTGTGGTTTATGCTTACGGGCCGTCAGAATGATGCACAGGCCAGTGAAAATGGCAAACAGGCCACTCCAGATTCCGCCATACATCCATGCAGACCATGCCTGCACGTAAACGGCCATACCTCCCAGTAGAGCTAGGCAAGCCCCACACAGAAACTTGGCTGTACCCATGCCACTGGCCAGCCGGCTGGGAAAGCCACTCTGAGAATCAACCTCATCGTCGTTCTCAGTGCGCACGGCTGGGTAGAAGAGAGAGGGCCTCCCATGGTAGGCTAGCAGTCCGTCTGGGGTTTTTGGTACTTGGTTTTCCATTAGGGACAAACCAGGATGAAGTTGGTGGAACCTATTGGAAGATGAAAAGAGAAACATTAGAAATGGGAAGTATTCACATTTCATAAAATGTATACTAATGAATTTTAATAATTTTTTATATAAGATGTATCTATAAATTAAATATCTATCTTTTTGAGTGGCTTAGACAAATATTTCTGAAGTTGATGGACCATGATGAAGAATGATGAAAAATATGCCAAAAGTCCGAAATTAAAAAAATTCTAAAGACATTTACAATATTAACAGCCTTTAAATTTTAAAAAAAATTGTTAGGTTTAGAAACTTCTAAGCATCTAAAAAATAAGTATTCTTAGTGCTTACGAAGCTGATATTCATAGACTTAAGAGTGAAGAATGTTTTTCAGAGCTATGATAAAATGCATAAATTACGAATGACATCTATTTAAATAATTTATCAATTTTATACATCATAATATCATGAATTTAAAAAAAAAAAAAAAAAAAAACTTACACATACACCATTAAACATTGGGAATTTTAGATAAGATTATGATAATTTTTATTGCATCCATATCCTCGTTGATAATCTAAATAAATATGCATAAAAATATATAGCAATTTCTTATCGTTTTCTTTATCTTTATTACATAAAAGATAATCCTAAGATTATATCGAATTTTTACTATAAAAGCACGCTGCAATAATTTTATAAATATTACTTGCAAAAAAATATATGTGGATTGAAATAGTTGAATTGATCATTCAAAGAAAAGTTTTAAATAAATTTTTAAAAAATTCATCAGCTACCCATAGCAACAGAGGTAATCAAACTTACTTTAATACTATAAGTTCACTTCATAAAATAATGAATGTGTATTTTATCAATAATCACAACAAAGTATTTAACAACACGAATGGTCGATATCACGCTCGACGGCGCATAGAACAAATCAACTCGATAAATAAATCAAAATAAATATTTCAAAGATTAAAACAGGTGTGGAAATTGAAATAAATGAAAAATAAAATTAGATTTAATACGTTAGTGTCCATTATTAAAAATTCATAACTATTGCGTTCTTCATTTCTACATTTTTTTTTTGTTTTCTTTTTTTCCCCAACTAATTAACAACACGAGCCGCTAAAACGGGAAGTGCTGGTTCAACAAGAGCAAATTGAAGCGTGGACCTTGAAAGATTTTTCTTTATCGTGAGAACAATTCTGTAGACAAGATTTTTTATTTTATTTTTCTATGGTATTTAACATCAAGTTCACGAATTCAAAATGATCGAAGGCTCCCGTCTAGCAGCCATTTTGAATTCGTGAACGTAATGTTAATCCTATGGAGAGAATTTTTACTTCCCTCTTCAAAATTAGACTGGGTGCATCGATGTGAATGCAAATAAATTGCATACGAAAATAATAATAAAATAATGAAGGTTTCTTTGGTATTACATTGTTCCAGTAGTTTTTTTAAAGTATATTTTTATGTTTATTCTAATTATTTATTTATGTGTTTCAGATCCTTAAGAATTTTTTCACAAATTATTTTCAAAAACATGAGTGAAAATATAATGTTAGAGATATCTTCATTGTTTTTTGGCCGTTGCAGACGCACTTTATTGCATTCAAATATATGCAATATTTTAGAATTGAGAATGAAAGTAGAATTTTTCAATAAGATTAACACATTGCGTTCACGAATTTAAAATGAACGGTAGACAGGAATCTTGAACCATACATTTTGGGTGACTATGTTCAGAGCCACAAAAGACTTGCAAAAGGGTATAAATGAATAATTTTTTGATATTTAGTGTCAGTTGAATTACAATATACGTATAAAATTGTGTTAAGAATATTATAAGAAAACAAAAATATTTTTAAATGCATTTTTTTTGGAAAAAAAAGGAATAGAAAAAATGACATATTTTCAAAATATAATCTTTTTATGAAAAATCCTTTTATAACAAAAAATACTTTGCCTATATATATCTAAAAAATTTTGAACAGAACCTGACCTAGGACTTAAAAAAATAAACGTTATTTTCAGAGTTACGATCAATTGAAATTAAATCTGACGTCTCTTGTTAAAAAATTTTCTATTAAGATATCTTTAAATATAAAAAAATCCCCACTACTAAATTAAGTACCTCAAAAACCATAGTTCAGACTCTCTATAGAAGTCTTAGAAATATATTGGCAAATTATTATTATTACAGAAGCATTTTCCAAAAATAGAATATTTTGAAAAAAATCCTTTTTTCTTCAATTTTTGCAAAACAAAACTACATTTAAATAATTTTTCCCCCTGTAATAAATATTCTTGAAACAAATTATGTATATGTATATTGTAATTCAACTAACACTAAATATCAAATAATTATTCATTTATATGCATTTTCACGGTTCCAAACCATGCCAGCGTTTTATCAGTACTACACATTAAAATTTAACAATTAATTGCGAGCATTATTTGCTCAACTTCAAATATGAAAAATCCAAATAGGTTTTTTTTTTCAATACAAGCTCAATATCTTGTCAGCCGTTTAAATTCAATACCAATATTCATTAATAACATCAAAATAGCTGATTTGAATAATAAACAAACATTCTAATTTTCAGTAAAATAAACATAGCAAAAAATGGGAAATGCATGATAATAATGCAGCATTCCTTACAACAATGCAAATCTAAGAGAGGCATGTCATTAAAAACAAGCTTTTTCACACTCCCTTTTTTCATGGGAAATGCCTGTTTGAGTCATTAACCTTGGGTTATACTGCCAGAAGTGGTATTTCCGAAAGCGAAGCTGCACCGAGATTTTCAAAAACAATTACCCCTTCAGAGACTCGCACACCCTCCAACAAATGCCGCTCGCCTTGGATGACGTGAGAGAATGCCATCCTTCAATGAATGAACGGATCTTCCGTCATCCGAACAGAACGCAAGAGGTCAGTCTTTATTTACTGAAAACGCTGAGGTTATTTTGGTGTGTTGGTTCTTGTCTTATAGGAATGCGTGAGGGATCGAACATTCGAGAAAAAAATTTCAACTCGCCTACCTTTAGTGCAGTGGTTCCCAAAGTGGTCATTATGGACCCGCAGGGGTCCCCGATATTATTCAGGGGGTCCATGAAAAATTAACCCTCTGGCCGGGACACCAATTTTTTTTGCCGCTCTTAGAAACATCTGTCTGACAGACGGATACGCAACTTTTTTTGAATTTTATTATCGTAAGGCCGGGGTGGGCATTACGTCAATCGCAATCGACCGGTTGACCGCCAAGACATTTTGGAGTGACCGCCTGAACATTAGCAGTTAGTAATTATATACGGAAATATTCAAGACTGACTGAAGTATGCAAACTAAGTCTTCTACTGACTATAACAACGAAAACTATAACTTATGACAATCCCCCATGTCGTGTGTTCGTTGTATTGGATAAAGAAGGCTGTATGATACAGGAACAAATCTTACTTAATGTTCCTACGTTCCACAACACAAGGGGGTCACTTAATAAAACAACACACATCAATTATAGTTACAGAAAATAGCTTAAGGACTATAAAGGAGGAAAACAGGCATTCCCTGACTCCACGTGTACACGACTTTCTCCGGGGGCGATCCAGGGCAGAAGAGCGAGGGAAGAACGAGTTCCCGCTTCTCAAAAGAATAAGTGGTGCCCCCTGGCTGTCGCTAATCGTCAAGGAAGGTTAGAGTTTAGATGTAGTTGTTACAAACTTTAAATAAAAATGTTTTATTCAATTCCTACTATTAGCTCACACTCTTTATTTATTTATTTATTTTCGTGGAATTTTCATTCGTTAATAAAATACATTTTAAAGCGCTCCATTGAGCTGAAGTTTTATGTACATGATTATTTTCGATGGCAATACATTAATTTTAATTATAATTATAATTAATAACAATTAATTGATTAAAACTAATTATTCAAAGAATTACAAATACAGCCACGTTGGCATCATTTTTGGCGACTTGTGTCAAAACATGAAAAAGTTTTTTTCTCACATTTTAAAGAGCTCGTTTGAGCTGCAATTTTCTATACACTATTGTTTGAGGTAAAAATACGATAATTTAGTTATAACTAATTGACTGAAACTAATTATTTAAAGAATTACAGATACAGCCACATTGGTTTCATTTTTATCAACTTGGGTCAAAACTTTAAAAAAAAATTCTTACGTTTTAAAGTATTCAGTTGGACTGAAGTTTAATATGCACGATTGTTTTGGATGACAATAAGATACTTTAATGATAGTTAATAAAAATCAATGTCCACTTAATTTTGGGATTCTGTCCTATGTACATACATATTTATATTAATTGCAACTATTTAATGAAAAGTAGCTAAAATAAAAAAAATTTTTGTTGATCTAAGTAGGAATTGACTTAATTTTTTTTATATTACTTGTTTTTTTTTTATGTATTTTGAATTGTTTGATAATAAATGCATCATTTGATATTATTATTTTTCTGTATATTAGTATTATGTTTGTATCTTGCGTTTTGCTATATAAATGCAGTTTCAAAAGTGTTCCTTTTTTATTTTAGTTCTGTGTAGAGAGGTAAGTACATATTCTGTATTTATTATTAATTTATAATAAATATTGTAGACTTTTTTCCTACCTCCCCACGCCCACGACCCTGGGCATTGGTGCGTACAAAAATTTTTCCAAGGGGGGGGGAAGGAGGGTCGAAAGTCTACCATTCTCGTACCATACCCCAATACACAGGCAAACATATTTTTTTTTAGTTTTGTAGATTGTCGGGAATAGAAAACAGTAAAAAATAAATTACTGAATAATTAATCACACAATATTAAATAACAAAAAAAATTACTAATACCAAATTAAGTCTTACGTACTATATACATGGTATTATAATCAATCGGGAAAAAAAATTAAGGGCCGGAACAGTGGATTCCCTCCCTCTCCTTGAGTGTCCCCACTGACATTGGGTGAGCCGCAACAGCTTGAAAAAATTCGAAGTAGCCCACACCCCTGAGAATTCTGCTCGCCTTTGCCTTAAGGACTGTTTTAAATATCCTAATCGTTCATGAAATTGAATAGAATTTTTAATATTTATGTGAGGCACACTACATTAATATATATTTATAACAAGATTTGTGACTAGTATTTTTATAAAAACTGATTAGAAATTATTTATATTCATGTAAAAATAATTAAAAATAGTAATACAAAAAACGAAAAAACTATAGAAATATCGGTATGATAGACGGTGATAGATAAGAAAAATCGCACAAATCGTGAGTTGAAAAAAAACGCCAAGTACCACTACTGATCCTCTCACTGGGTAGAGCACCTGAAAATGTCAAGGCAGCGAGCACACCCAAAAGTCACACCACAGGCATCAAAGCAAATCATCTCCGTCTGAGAGACGGATGTTCCGGTCAGAGGGTTAAAATTGATCTTGAACAACGTCAGGGGGTCTGCGCAAGGCTTAATATAAAAAGTTTTGATCCATTTTTATTTTTATGGAAATTTAAATAAATTACAATTATTTTCTTGGATATTCCCGACTGGGTGTTGAACCTTTTTTGAGAGTGGACTAACTGGGATCCCCCAAATACAGATGAATCTATACTAATACAGGAGCAACTTATTGAAATATCTGCAAATGAGAGACTTGAACGAATGTTTGAACAAGGATACCACAAATTCTGGTTACAAAAAACAGATCCCAATTTTATATCCTGTATTATGGGTTATTGTACAGAAGCTGTTGACTACTTTCCCGTCTTACAATATAGTAGAATGTGGATTCAGTGCCATAAACCTCATCATAAAAAAAAATAAAAAAAAAAATACTTAGTGCTTGTGGGGATTTGAGGTTGCTATTCACAAACATTGAGACGGACATAAATACACTTAAAACATCACATCAAGTTAATCCAAGTCATTATTATTATTTTTTTTAATTTTTAACAAAAGTTATATTTTTAATAAATAACTTTTCAACAAAATGTTTTTTTTTTTAATTTGTAATTTTTATATACCATGCATTTATGTAGCATTTTCACTTGGGAGGGCCTTGGGAAAGTTTTGACTACACAACAAGTAACATAAAAAAAATTTTAAGTTAATTCCCTCTTTGAATGTATGAATAGAAAATATTTTATTAACCATTGAAAATTTGAATGATTATATATAGGGAGAGAGGGAACTAAGTAGTAGGTATTGAAAAAAGAGCATGATTTGTCTGCATTGTTGTAACAATGCACACCCGGTTTGGCTAATTTGGCTGAAAAATCGGTTTTCGAAGCCAACTTTTGTCATTATTTTAACAGTTACATTGTTACAACAATGGAGACGAATCTAAGTTGGCGTCGAAAACTAGTAATTAATTTAATTTAAGAATTAAAATTTGAAAAATCTTAACATCAAGTGTCATCCACTACAAGTTTAAAAAAATTTATTTTAACTTGATTGGATGAATAGAAAGTATTTTATTAACGATTGAAAATTTGAACAAGATCAATATATAAATAAATATATATAGAGAGGGAACTAATAATAGGAATTGAATAAAAATAGTTAGTTTAGTAGTAATTTTTCTATATTTTATTATTAGTGGATTATTCAAACACAAATTCAAAAATTTACCTCTAAAGTGTCGATTCAAATTAAATTTTTTGGAAGTAGTAAGTAATGTAAGTGAGCTGTATATACATGATTCTTGCCAACGTTTCCTACTTTTTTTAAAAAAATCTAAAATTTATGTTTCTGTTTTGGCATTATGTATAAAAACTGGTATAAGATGTTGAACAGAACAAATGTTTTTTAAAAAAATCAAATTCTAAGTCTATCATAATAGTTTCTGATCCTGTCCATTGTAATGTATTACCTTTACTTTTTAAAAAAATGATCGAAATAAACTAACCATTATCTGTTAAACACAAACATTAATTTTAGTTACGAGAAATACCTGGATAAAAATATCAGGCATGATATGCGCAAAAACGAAGTTGAGATTCGTTATTGTATATATAGCAAGAAGTTTTAATTTAAAGCCCCAGGCTACACTAAAATTCAATACATGTTGTACAATATAAAAATGTCGTATATGATCTCAAAACTTTCACATTCAATCAAGTAGTAGTGAATATCCTTACCAGAAAAATAATTGATGCAATTTTCATTTCATACTAATTTGAATTTCGTTTTTATGTGGTGCCAATTACCATAAATATTAATTTCCGTAATTTCTCAAATATCTGGAAAAAACTTGTGATATCTCAGATATAATTCAGAAAAGTTGATATCTAGAGATATTATCTAGTGGGAATATCGTGCAAATGAAAGGAGTGTAAAAAATCACACAAACAACGGTGGGCAGAGTTGAGTATGACGTTGTTGCGTGCTAGAATTCTCCAGCATTCTTCCGAATTTAGAAATTTTTGAGTTCCGCGCCATCGCTAGAGCTCAAATAGAGGAACTATTTCCTCTCACGCTTTCTCGTAATTTATTTAAGTTTAAACGAATCAGATACAGTAAAATGCCAAAAATACACTGCTTGCTATCTATAAATCGAAAGATAGTGAAATTTTGAAAGGTACTCGTATAATCCAGATAGTAGGCAAATTTGTTTTAGAATGCTTCTCATCAAATCTCGGGAAATACATCCTAAATCTAAAAAAGGATTCTAAATTTTAGATGAGGTTTATGAAACTGATATTTAAATCTATCTAACTGTGAAAACTTAATTCTGGCAAATAATAGGTAAAGTCAAATTCAAATTCAAAATTAATTTAGATAAAAAAATATATATATTTAAGAAGAAAGTTAAACAGTTATTTGAACGAAGTAGGATTTTCTTCAATTAAAGAGTAAAATTCAAATCACTTTTTAAAGGTTCTTCGAAATGGTTTCATCCTTTGGATTAGACGATCATAACTAATTACTAAAACAATAGCTTCTCCCTAATTTCCTTTAAAAGTTTTGATTCATTCCTCATATAAACAGGAAATATCGACGGAAATATAAGCGGAAAAATCTTTTATTTCATGTTAACCGATTATGATTCAAATTTTCGAAAAAAAAATTAAAACAAAGTATTTTCTTATATCGCTAATTATTTCAGAAATTTACAGTAAAAAAAATGATAAATTCTTGAAATTATACAAAGTCTGAACATTTTATAATAGATACTTTTTGTTAGAATATTTCGGTAACTGTTCATTTTTTACAAACTTATCGTTATTAAATGGATAATAATAGTAAATGATTGCTGTGCCTCTTGGTTAGAATTAGTAATTTTAATGATCTTTCTTCTTTTCCTCAAAGTTATGCAAGTTTGAATGCTAATTAAATATATGTACTCTATTCTTATAAATTTAAAATCTTTTTGATAAGGAAATTATAATTCCTTTAAAATGTGTTCCACACAATTTGCTCTTTTGAATTTGTGTAATGTTACTTGTAAGGTAATGAACGTTAATTATAGGCTAATTAAATTAAATTTTAAAAATTCTATATAAATATACACCAGAAAATCTTGCATTTTCTGAAAAAAAATCACAAAATGTTCTGAAAACGAACATAAATTCTAAAAGAAAAGAAAAATGCAATTTTTTTTCTGAGAGAAAGAAATCGAAGTACCAAGCGATTTTCAAATCTCTGCCAACACACAGAGCAGAAACTTTTGCACCAAATGATATTTAAACAGAGCGAAAAAAAATAATAATAATTTAAAACTTCCACAAAATACATTTCAGAAAAAAATCACGTGTTGTGATTAAAAAAACAATTACTTGCACAAGTTTTTAAACATAAATCGTACGCGAATCAAGTACGAAGTTGAAAGGTAAAATAAAAATTAATATTTATATTTTTTCTCTTCACAGAGAATGCTTTCATAACAAACTTATGTCCGTGCTTTCTTTTTGTCATGTCCGGAAAAAGAGATGCTTTGATGCGAAGTGCTTTTTCACACAATTATAAAAACAGTTGCTTGTTCGGAAATCAGCGATGCGGTGTGAGGATGATATAGTTATTATTCCAAAAGTTGTTTACTTACGGAAAAGAGAGCGGAAAATTACAAACTTTCCAGCAATTATTAACTTGTCTTTGCTGTACGGATCAGCTGCAGCCAATTGAGCTGTATATTTTCAGCCTTAATTGTGGATAACGAAATAAAATAGAAAAAAAGTCCAAAAAAAGGGGGGTTTTAAAAATGGGAAATAATAATAATAATAATAACAGGGTTGAATCCTAGTTGAGCTTCTTGATTTGGTGATAAAAACCTGGCGCCACTTTTTGTAGGATTTTAGCGCCAAGTTGTCAATTTTTAGGAGAAACGCCAGTTGACTATTTTGAAAAACGTGGTTTACCCTCAGACGCCCTTTGATCAAATCACGCCAAAAGGATCAGGGGGTTCAACTTGGACTTTACCTAATAATAGATTGTATCAATTGAAGATATACTTACGTAGTATCGCAAAAATCCCCAACTCTATTAATAACTCGACAAGTTGTCAATCCCGATTTTCTATGTGTCTTACGCGCTGAATTGACAACCATGTGCTTCGTTTCATATAATATCACCAATAGGTAAGTACCTAATTTAATATCGGTACTCTACGAATTTTTCCGACAAGTTGCTCAAAAATTTCTCCAAATTGAAGCAATAATTTTACACTACAATAATAGAATAATGGTAGCCTGGCCGTCAAATACTTGTAAGGCGTTATTTCAAAATCATGCCAAAAACGAGTAAAGTACCAATTTCCAATTAGTTTCAAATGTTAGTAGTACTTTTATAACTTTTTCACATAATTCAATATCTTAATTCAATAAATTGAAAATCTTAAAAAATATTTTTCTATTTGTAAAAAGATCACACAAATGTGTTAGCTTATATCTTTAGTATTATCGCAACAAACTTCATTCCATTTTATTAAAAGTCGCATCGGCTTTGTTTTACTTTTTGTGGCATAATTTCAACAATCTGAAAAATGTTGCATGTAATAACGTGTTTTTAGACATACGGATTTTCAAATTTAAGTATGAGTTATAATGATTTATTAGGGAAAAATAAGATTTGTCATTGATGGGAAATGTCTTGTAAAGTACAATTGAATTGAGAACATAGCAACAAACAAAAATCATTTTAGAATACAAGATGCATAGATGATATCGGCTAGATTTATTAGTCTTATGGTGACCGAATACGTTCGAAACACTTACTTTTAAGAGTGTATAAATGGATAATATTTTTTGATATATAGAGTCAGTTGAATTAAAATAAACATATATAAATTTTTTTATGAATTATGAAGAAAATATTTATTATTAGAAGAATTATTTATGAAGAAAAAATGGTACTTACGTATTAGCGTTACCGCAGCCAAAATTGTGGCCCACGAGAATTTTTTTCTTCAAATAAAACATGTTAGAATCTTTGTTGTTTTGATATAATGTGACGATTCACCTGGCACAAATTTTACTGCGGTGACGCTAATACGTAAGTATCGAAAAAAATATATAAAAACAATTTTTTGTCAAAAAATGTAGAAAGAATTATCTATTTCCAAAACATTCTCCTCTCACAAAAAAAGCTTCTATAATAATATTTTGCTAATTGCTATTTGCTAGGACTTCTATATAAGGGTTGAATTAAAATTCTTGAAATACATAAATTTTAGAAGTGAATTTATTTATATTTTGTTATATCAAAAAAAAATTTTTTTTAAAAAAACAACCGTTTGTTATTTTAATTAAGAATTTTTTAATTATGAGAATTTTTCAAAAACCCTAGTTCAGTCCCGGTTCAGAAATCTTAGTTATTTATAGGCAAAGATATGGAAATTTTTCTGTAGTTTTTAGATTTATTTAGTATATTTTAAGGTAAAAGTCCTAAAACTGTGAAAACAGAAAAAAAATTATTATTAAAATGGAAAAAAAAAAAAAAAAAAAACTGGTGAAGATGTAAAAAAAAATTACATAAACGGGGCACGGCTCTGTACAAAAATTTTATCAACAAATTCTCAATTTTTCAATATTTTGGTGTATTACTTTGTAATTCATGTTTGAAACGACCTTCAGGATAAGTGATATTTTAATTTTTACAAAAACTATATAGAGCACTTTATCTTAGTGATTATATGAAATTGCTTAAAAAAACAGTGATTATATTCACATAAAGGACTGTAAATTTTGAAATAAAACAGTGATTGATAAATATGATGATCAAAACATTTCTACTGTTATACAGAACATACACAAAAAACTTCAGCAAATTATTTTCAAAACTTTTTGAGTAATCGCTGTATGCATTTGAGCATTTTGAGTAAAACGCATTTTAAAATTTGACATTTTGTGTAAAGTAATGGCATCTGCTTTTACTGAAACACTTGTAGTTTTTGTTCTAGTGAATGGAAAATAAAAAACTTTGTTTTTTCATTCAGCTAATAAGATGGCCTATAAAATAAAAACATTAAATAATTTGACAATTTTTGAAAAAAATCATGATTTTAGGGTAGTCCAATACCTTAAGCGTCTTTATGATATAATGAGTTATTAAAGATTGTACTTGAGTTTCGTAACTAACTACTAAGTAAAATTTACTATCGGTGGCCTCATTCACAGAATTAAGAAAATTGCATAAATTTTACTATTTCAAAATGTGCATTAAATAATTGAAATTTTTATTATTTACTAAATAAGAAACATTGTTAAGATATTTAGTTTATTATTATGCCCTAATTTTAAAAACCTCGAACAACAGCCCTTTGTAGCTTGATTTAGTAAACCTGATCAAGCGGAAAGGGTTAATGTATATTTGATTGCCCAATAAAACAGAAATGGGCACAATACACAGTAAAATGACCTTTTATCGTTTTTACAGTTTTTTGAAAATAATTATTTTGCTTAATATTTTACATTCTAATATTTAAACTATTTTTTTTTCTTTTTTGCTTTCGCACGAGGTTAAATATAATACAGCGAAAAAGAAATATTTCAACTAATTAAAGTTCGTTTTTATTTATGTATCTATTTATACTTCCACAAAACTCACTTTCTTTTTTTTAAATCCGCCTTCCTTATTCATTTAATTCACAGACACATGGGAAACAAAATAAATTTAATTCATTATTTTGCCAAATTTTAAAAATTTGATTAAATTAATTTCCTCAAATAGAGGAAAAATTTGGCAAATCTATATCTATATATATATCGAAGTTTCAGTAATAATTACTTTTGTTTTTAATTTAAGAATATTATGTTAACAATGTAGTTTTTGTCAAATGAAAAAAAAAAGAAAGAAACTTTTCTTGAAAAATAAACTTTTACTATGGTTTAACAATATTCAGAAGTCATTTAGTTTTGCTTAGAACAACGAACCTTAACCAGGTCAAACTTTATTGTAAGTCAATATTTTAAAGCTGTTTTGAAGACGATTTCTAGAAAATTGTTTTTTCATGGCTATAAAAACGTATTTAAAAGCATTTTTAATCACGAAAAATTATAATTAGCTCATTGTTATGATATTATTCTTTTAATGTGTGTTCATTTCCATAAAATCATTTTAATATCATGCTCCTTCTAAAATTTTTTGTAAAAAAAGTTAATTTATGTTATTTATTTTAAAATTTTTTGAAGCTCTTATAATACGAATATAAATACCTTTTTGACCGTACTTTGAAGAATGTAAGAATTGCAAATGAGTCTTTGGTTTACATCTAGTTTAGAATGTATTTAAGAAAATATATGACATGTGTGTGTTTCAAGTCAGAATCAATATTAATTTTAAAAAAAAGTCTATTCAGTGAGCTATCTACATGATCTGTCGCTGAGGGAAAAAGGACGCCGAAGTGAAATCTAAGTATTTTTATCACTTACGTCCAGATGTGAAGTACCTTTTTAACTATGGGTTATATTTGAAAGTTAATTCTGACATATGGACTATAAAAATAATGATCTAGGATCAGAAGTGTTTTGAGGTTGGGTCATCTGTTTCGGAGAAATAAATGGGTGATTAATTTAATACTTGAAGATGTAATGGGAAATAAAAGTTAAACGTTACATACGGAATTTAATTTTAAATCTAATTTAATTATCCTTACATTTGTATCCCCGGTTGACATAATTATTACATTAAAAAATGTGTTATTCAAAACCATCGTATCCAGAATTATCATGCTTTGAAACATATTTAACTTAAACTTAACTCAGTGGCGCGACATCCCATGAGGAATAAGGCCTACTATGCCTAACTCAATATACGCGACCTTGGGTCCTGAGGTACATGAGCAGGTGTACCGGTCAGGTGGTCAGTCTGATGCGAAAAGCTCTAGTGTTAAGTTCCCAAGCAAGCTTGGTATTTATTTTATCGACCCATTGAAGGAATGAAAGGCTGAGTCAACCTTGCCCAGCCCGGGGTTTGAACCTCGGACCCGTGGTGTGGAAGCACGATGCAATAACCACTCAGTCACTGGGCTTCTTGAAACATATTTAGCTGTATAATATTCTGAAAAATTATATTCAGTTATGCTATATTTAGAACAGTGGCACACACAAGGGTGGAGTACACATACCCTCCCACATACACCTAGACATATTTAATATTTAGCACAAAGATTAAGTATTGGTGCTTTCAAACCTATTGGGTCTAAGAGAAAGTTCCGTTCGTTTTTAGACACGTGCACTTTTATGTGTTGTAGATTCTTCGTAAGAATTTTTATCCAAATGAATATGGTTCAAACAAGTAGATTAGTATACTATTGATGATTTATACACATACAGAAATACCATCAGATTTCAGTCACGAAATGCTATTCCGTATGATCTGGACAAATCCCACGTTAATTTTCACAGAAATGGGCTTCAAGTTTGGAATTAATCAGACTACTTCCTTAAATTATATTAAAAAGCTTGGTTCCATGTCCAAACTCTCTGTTTGTAGTGCCGCACGAATTAAGCGAAAAAAAATTAATGGACAGAATTTCGATACGTTCTTCAAATCTTGCTCGTCACAAAAAAAGGAATCGTTTTTGGACCACTTGGTGACAGGATATTTATAGTGCATAAGCACATGGTTAGAAAAAAAGTATACGTTTACAAAGAGGAGATGCTAACACCCACATCCAAAGGAGGCGTATATCAGAAGAAGGTTATCTTGTGTTGTTGGTGAGACAACAAAGGTATAGTGCACTATGAGTTGCTGAAAGGAAATAAAATTGTTATTCCTGTTCGCAACTTGATGTTTTGAATAAAGAATCGAATATAAACATCTATCTTTGGACAACAGAAAAGGTGCGATTCTTCATTACGACAACGCTAGACTACATGTAGCAAGGAACATCCCTTAAAAAATTGCAGAGTTGGGTTAAGAAACTTTAACTCAACCAGCATATACTCCTGATATTGCTTCGTCCGACTATCCTCTGCTCAAGTCGCTGTAAAACTTCCTTGATG
>BMAV01014800.1:0-65935 GCA_019973955.1 Trichonephila inaurata madagascariensis
AAGTTAGTATTATTGAATTCAGTACATTGTTATTATATGGCGGGGGGGCGCAATGAAAATAATGATTGAATATTGGGTCGTGAGTATTGCAACTTTGAGAAGCACTGCTGTAGTTTGAAATTCTGGAATTTTGCATTTCAAATGCATGTATAAAGCTTACCAAATAAATTAGATGCAAGAGATTTAAATTTATGTGAATTTTCCCTTATTTAAAACATTGTTTTTTTGAATATATATATATATATATAAATGGTTTGTTGAGGAAATCAAGTGACATCCAAACACGACTTTGAAGATGCTGAAAAGAGTAATAAAGAAGAGCCTTGTTTGAGCATCGGTCACGGTAGTCAGCTGATTTGTCACTCTTTTTGTCAGTATTTTACAACCAATTAAAGTTTGAGAAAATATCATCGCTGTCAAACTAACATATCCTATGAGTACTTTTTTAAAAGTTTTGACATTTTGACTATTATGACTAATTTATTAACCAAACTTTCGAGTCAAAAGACTGACTTGTGAATCTAAGCATTATGCGGTGAACTGTGGTAGCTAAAAGAACGTGCTATGTGCATTAGCCAGAATATGTGAAATAGAAACTGCTGTGTGCTCAATATCTCAAGGTTAAACTTTTGCATATAGCAGACATTGAATTGGCAACGACGATACACATTTGCCACTTTGTATAAAAGTAGCTTTCCTAAAAATAAAATAAATGTTTTAGATTAACTCAAAACTAGTGATTGGGGTAACCTAGTATTCATGGTCACGAAGTCATCGTCGATGTACGATGAAATCGAATCATAGTGTCACTGAAGGCCCACCGTGTAGAGAGGCTGATACACGTTAAATTTTTCGTAGCTCAAATTCGTCAAGTTGACGAGGAATGAAAGTTAGGAGAGTGAGGTGCCAGTTCGATGATATTCTTGTCACTTAACATGGTTTCAAATTACGAGATCCGTCGGCAGTTGTCCTCATATTTCCTTACAATATAACGCTAATGAACATTCAGTCAAAATTGATATTTTAAAGATAACTTTTTTAAAATTCAGTTAGCTTTATTTTTTTAAATTCGAAATGAGATACTTCTTAATTTTCTAATGCATATTTTTAAAACGTTACTTACTAACCAAATGCATGCATGAAGTTCCATGGTTTTGAACAACGGTAAGTCGACCAAATTGACACCTACGTTGATATTCCCTCCCTTCGTATCTACCTCAAGATAGCGTGAGGACTTTTGAACTATGTCATATATATCATGTGACATCCCTTGTAGTGTGACTTACCTTATTGGGAATTATCGAACACTAAACTTTTATCGATCTATTATGAAACCATTTATTCTTCTAACAGCTAACTCAAATCAATAGTTCTATTAAAGCTAATTTTACTTTCTCTCACCAAACTTTAATGACATTTTCAAGAAAAATGCTTCAAATCCAGAGGATTTCAGCCCCTTCGGTCACAACCTTTAATCAATTGTAGTTAGTGTTCTATTCATTGTACAATCGCTTTTCTAGTATGTCCCATTTTTCAATATTCTATCAGAATACATAAATTCAAATTTCAAAGTTCAAAAATCTTTATTACACTTATATATATTTGCATATTTAAATATTATCCTAAAAAGAAAAAACCTATACAAGAACTACTAAGTGTCTTGAAAATTCAAATGTGCAGGAAAAATGATTAAAAAAAAAGTATTTTGTAACCCTTTATTTACAAGTTCAAACAACTAAATTTTCAAAGTATTTTAAATATACAGAGTGTCCCGAAACCCAACGTCAAGAGGGTACGGTAAAAAAAGGATGGGTTCATATAAGTTCTAGCGAAAATAAAAAAATTAAAAAAATCCATATCATTTGGTTAAGTGAAAAAATAGCATTTTTGAAAACGCGGTACAAATAGACACCCTCCATCACATCAGTTGACCCAGCAACCACAAGTTTAAGAATTTTAAGGTGAATTTTTTACATACATAATCTTATACGGCCGTGTATTGTATCACAAGTACAGTAAAAATCTTGGGTGGTTTAATTAAAGTTAACGTAGTTTCTTTGAGTCTGAGTGTGAGAAAATAATATCACCTAACTTTGACCCTCCATAAAAAGATTACATACAACCCTAGGTAAGTTCTTAAAAAGTTAGCCCAAATAGTTAAGGTTCCAAATGGTACAGCATTGGTTCTTTTCTATCCATAAAAATCATGGCCCAATTTTTATAAATTTCTACTATTAGTTCATACTCTCCCTATATATATTTATATATATTGTTCACAAATTTTCAATCGTTAATAAAATACTTTTTATTCATCCCCACGAGTACAAATCCATTTTTTAAACTTTCAGTGGATGACACTTGATGTTAATACAGTTTTTCAAATATTAATTCATAATATTTAAATTTAATTAATTAATTATAGTTTCAGATATATATTTCAGTCCATATTATTCCTCTAGATGGCAGCACCATTGGATAAAACAGCTTTTGTTAAAATTGTGATGTATGAAGATTTAACTTAACCTGAATAATCATATATATATATATATATATATATAAGTTGTTAAGTGCTACATTTCAGCCACTCTTTTGATTTAAATCTGTATTGGGTATAGAATCTGGCAACAAATTAATGTTTCCACTCAGATTTAGCGCGGGCTTTGCATTTGTAAGTGCACTTTTAGGTAAGTTACCTCTCATCTTGTAAATGGGATTTAGATATTTCTATCCATTATTTCCTGGTTTTGCTCAGTGTTATTTACGTAAAGGGAAGGTTGGTTGGCCAAAACATGTTCAACCCTCTTAATTTCTATATACCATTCTTATATAACTGTCCTAAGTCAGTAATGTTCATAACACCTGCAGCATCCATTTTATATTTATTATCTCGATTTTCACTTTTTGTCCTTCATTGTGTGATTTTCCCTGTTGTCTATATGTGTTTGTCGAATGTTATTGTTTGATGTTGGTCTCTTGTTAGTAGAGAAATTGGCCTATATATATATATAAATGTTGTGTTGGTTTGTGTAAGCTCGCATAACTCAAAAAGTTTTGTATGGATTTATCTGAAATATTGACTCAACATTGCATTTGACTCCAGTCAGATTCTGGCGAATTGTTTATTTTGAATTCACTCTAACTTATTAAATTTAATTTTAAGTGATTTTTGCGTTATGACGTCATAATGATGATGATCTGCTCTGAATGCGAAAACTTTAAACTTTACACATAGTTTTTCCTGAATTATTATTGTATAATTTTACTATGGTTATGTTTATTTTTGCTTGTCATATTTATCTTTTTTGTTCTTTGATACCTAATTAGTTTATTTTTCTGAATAACTATTTTTAAAAATTATTTTTTCAGCAACTCAAATTTTGTTTTGTCGTTTTGGCAACAATCGGATAGCATTATCGCGGAATGTTTACGATTTTGCTTAAATTCTTTATCGTGTTTTTTTCCGTAATTTTAAGCTAAATTTATTTCTCTTTATTAAGCTGTTAAAATTCTACATAATTGACTTATGTACGCTACTTATTTTTCTACCAAATAGTTTCCGTTAACCATTTACCTGAAATAAAAAGACGTAGCCAAATGCCGCGATATAACATTCAATGTTTGGAAACAATATTTTTTTTATTACTTGGAGACATTTCAATTTGTCGAAATTAATCGACAAAGTTTTGAATAAGAATGTTTTTTCTCTGTTTTAGACAACTTTTTAAATTTCATTTGATTCTTACGTATTTACGCAACAATCACCAACTTTCATGATTACTCTCAAAGTTGGCCATTCCATTTTCGCAGATGTTGTACGCGCGGAATTGTCAATCATGTGCTTCGTTTTATACAATGTCGCCAATAGGTTGCGATAATACGCAAGTACCTTTTCATTTGATGTTACTATTGAAATACAAATGGTGAAACTAAGATTTTCTGATTTTGACTCATCAAAATATTGCACCTTATTTGGTTTTTGATTGCTTTATAAGATTATAACCTACATAAACAGATTCCATTAGTAATTTATTGAAAAAATACTTGAAGTTATTATGGTTTGCTTTTGTCAAGGACGTAGAGATACCTTCATAAAATGTGATGGTGGGCCCCAACGAATGTTATTACAGTTCCAATTTATTTGCGCTCATATCTGATAAAGGGCCCCAAAGGAATTCGGATACAAGGCCCACTTGGAGCTGTTTTGTAATTTCATGTTTTTGTTTAAACCTTCATTTTAACTGCAGTCAATCGGCTTCAGTAAATAAAATTGTACTGCAGAAACTCGAACTTAGGTCATCATACTGGTCAAGAAAACGCAGTGCGAGGAACAGTTGCTCATCAAATTAGAGTAGGCATCACACAGTGAATGAGCAAAACAGACAGATGGCTCAAATACATGTTGAGGAAGCAGATGGTCGTAAGATTGTAATTATTTTTTTAAATTATACTTTCACCTTGATAAAGATAGTTCAGCTCTTTTTATGTCAATTAGTGTTAATAATGTTTTTAAGCTTAGGATATTTACTTTGGATAATTTTTATATATAAAATAATAATTTTAATTCTGTACACTATGGATGTGTTGGGCGTGATTTCAAAATCTCTCCACAAAAGAGTAACGTACCGATTAAAATCTTCCACCTATTTTTTCTTTCTCCAATGAATCTAACTTAAATTAAAATATAATTTTTTTTTCGTCGGCAATTTACCTAAAATCAAAAGACATTGCCAAATACTGCAATATGCATTCAATAAAGGAAAACCATCCTATGCCTGTTTGTGCACAATAATAATACTTTTTTGCATTTGGTGGTGAATTTTTTGACGAAATAGTTAATGAAGTTTCTAATAGTTGGGGAAATAACATTATAGATTCACAAAATATCTATTTTGTGTAATTTCAAAATTTTATTAGGTGTTATTGTACCTTTTTTGCAACTTTTGTTGGTGATTTCATCAAAATATTGATAATTTGTTATTAATAAATGGTTTTTGATAGCTTTTTATCATTTTTGTTATAGCTAGCTGTACCCAACCACGTTTTCCTGTGGATCAGTCTGGTTAAAAAGAAAGAAAAGAGAAAGCACACATTTCTAATATCTTTAACTGCTTGCACTCTAGGTATGATTTTTTTTGTAAAAAAATGTGGAAATATATACATTTACAAAACTTTTATAAACAGATTTCATTTGTAATTTGTTAACAGAATGTTCCCAAGTTATTATGGTTTTTTTTTGTCATGTTATGAATCTAAAACTATTTGCATTGTCTGGATAGGGGAGGTGCCAAGTTTGAAAATAAATTTAAAATGACTCTTCTTGAGGTCAAAGGGTTAATTTTTTACAATGCTTATGGGTAGACATTTTGTGTTGCTTCATTGACTGTATAGATTCAGAAATTGCTTGCTGTACCTACTTTAAAGCAGTAGTTGCAATTTTTCAACACTTCATGAACCACTTATTGTATAACTTTATAATTGGCGGTTCACCAATAGGATTGATCTCTATGTGATGGACCACTATAGCTATATTTACGTCTTTATTTAATCTTCCATATCCCTGAAAATGAGCTTCATGAAAAGCAATAATCAACAGACTGAAGTGTTTTGCCACCAATTTTCCAAAAATTGGTTGAGGTTACCAAAAACTCAACCTCTGTGAATTTGTTTGTTTTTCGTTTGAGTTATTTTGCAACTTAAAACCTTTTTATTCAAGAATAATCCATGTTCCATAATATGTTATTTTGTTATTCATCTTTTTTTAAACTGAATCTTCATAAAAGTATAAATAAGGTCCCAATTTTTCAGCATACCATCCAAAATTTCTTTTATATCACCAGTTGGTGACTGTGTTGCTCTGTAACACACATCAGTAATTATGTATTAGCATCACCGTATCAAAATTGGTGCCATGTGTATCACACCTTAATATCTGAACAACAAAGATTCTAACATTTTTTTTTATGAAAAAAGAAATGGATGGAATATGGTGCGATTTGCATGGCGGTAATTTGGCTGCGGTGATGCTAATATTTAAGTACACAGGTAACAAATAATTGTCCATGTGAAAAGCAGTCTGTGTCTATATATAGATAGATGCCACTCTGTTTTAAGGATATTCTCTTAACTTTGTTGGTAACAATTTCTAATGTTAATCGAATTGTTAATTGCAAAAATACTCCATCATTATCAGTACTTTGTCGTAGATTTCTGCTGCAAAATCCACGTTTATATTGGAATTTTCCTGGCGTATTCAATTGAAAATATCTTCAGCCTCTCATTGCGTTTGATTTCAGCTGTGTCAATTGATGCACATTTGAAGTTAAATATTTCATTAGCATTTTTTATTTTTCCTTTTCTTTTTATTCCTAATTTTTCTTTTTTAATGTTTTGAAATTTTATGTTTTTGTTTTAATTTTCTTTTTTTTAAAGTGCAATTTTAAGTTCTTAAGAAATTTTATATGCTTTGTTTGATTTTTTTTTCTTTTTAAGTGCAGTCAATTGGCTTCACTACATAAAAATATTGCCTTGCAGGAAATCAAACTTAGGTCATCATACTTTCAAGGCAAAAGTACTACACAACGAGTGTAATTGCACATCAAACTGAGAAAGAATGGATATCAGCAAACGAGAAAAACACAAAAAATGGCACAAACACATGCTGAGGGCGCAGCAGAACAGCATGCAGCCAGACTTGATGATGCGCATTTGCGAGCATATCATTAGTGTTTTACAACATCAGAAAGATGTTAACCAGAAACAGCACACCTGCATCAAACATGACTTTGTGGTGAGCAATCACACAATAACAGTCACCTTGCATTCCGGTACAATCCAGTGAAAGATTCTAGGTTCAGGCTGCATATTCTCATCTACACAATGATGGAAGTGTATCCTTATTGCAATGCTCTTGAATTTAAGGGAGAAACAAAAGGAATGTTTTGTACCACTGAAAAAATTAAACTCTCTCAACTCGGGGAACCACAGAGCCATTAAAAATTTTGCTTGCTAGATTTACTACGGTATCAAAACATTTCCCATATAACATCAGGAAATAAAATTCGTGTTTCCAAGTGACATTGTGTGGATAAATGTTCATTTGTGAACACACCTCTGATTTAATAGAAATATCCATAAGCATTGTATAACCAACCCATTGCCCTCAAAGAATCCAGAGTAGAGCCATTTAAAATTTATCTTCAAACTTGAGGTCTCCACTTTAAGGACAAAGTAAATAAATTTATATATATAGCTTCATAACATAAGGACAAAAATAAGCCGTAATAACTTCAAGCATTTGGTAAACAAATTATACCGGTATCACGTATGAAAGCTTTGCATATATATATATTGAAAGATTTTTTTTTCTTTTATAAAAGGTCATACCAGCAATGCAAATGTTTTAACATACTGAAAACGTGCGCCTTCTGTTTAACAAGACTGAGCCACAGCAACGCGTGGCAGGGTACAGCTAGTATATATATAATAATTATAATTATGTAATAAAATGTAACTAAAATAGAAAAGTTTCGTTTGATGAATCGTGAGTAACTAGCTAAATTTATTTCTTCCAATGCTTCAGCAATCCTCTAGAGTAGTTTGGTTATATTTTATATATTTGTTTAAGTTTTATTTGAAAAAAATTTTCCTTTAATTTTACATTTTATCTGATTTTCAAATATTTAATAATTTATTTAAATATTTTGATATTGCTTTCTTTAAATTATAGGGGAAATTATAACTTTCCATATGTTTATTCAATAATAACTTGTATAAGAAGAATACTGTTGGATTATATCAACTAATATTCAGATTTATACAAGCTTTGAACTTTATTTAAATTTTATTTTTTACTTTTGAACTTATGTAAGTACTAAGTAAGTGAAATGCATGTTATGTAAGTAAGTGAAATGTATGTTATGTAAGTAAGTGAATTATGTAAGTTATGAAAAGTACTAATGTATGTTTTGAAACAATTAAACACAATAAAACTTATATAGGGATATCCCAGTCTAGTATAATAGATAAAAAATCAAAATATGTAAATGTAATAAAAATACTAGTTAAAAGTGCCTTTTATCTGTTATACACACGGTCTAAAATATTCATTAAATGCATGTATAAGATAATATGATTTGAAAAAGAATTTATCTCATATTTGATAAATGTATTAATATTGTTACTTTATTCTACCAAAATTATCAAGAGAGTTATTTTGTTACAATGTACAAAACTGCTCAATACACAATGGTAAAATTCTTGAGACGGCTACCAAATACAAAATGTTTTCTAAGCTGTAAACATTAAATTTTTTTTCAAAAAAATTCTTATTAATCCTAACTATTACTCGCTTTCTACTAACTAAAAATTATTTCAGAAATAAATTTATTTTTATCCATAGCAAAACATATGCCACACAAAACAAAAAAAAAATATCCATCCCATCTTCTTTCAAAATCCATTCACTAATAGTTATAAACGTTATAAATATGTATTACAAACAAAGATCTGTTCTCTAAGGATCGAAATTATTTTTAGTGTAACAAGACAAATGATTTTTCTTTCTAAAAGCATGTATAAGTATTCCCTATTTTCAGTTAAATAATTTATTCAACGAGCGTTTACTCATAAATAATGTTTTCCTATCTATCATTCATAGTCCTATCTTAAACAACTCAATTTTAAGAATCAAGGAGCCATGAAGTGTTTTAAAGAAACAAATATTCTCAATACAAGCTAGATATGAATCCATTAATAAAATCGTCTCTTGAATACTCCGTCGAACATTACAGAAATCCATAATTTTCAACAGTTCCAGTGGAATTCTTTTTGGATCTATCTCTAAATCATGTCATGTATCAACGGAAAGAACTGGACTTTTTTTAACCAATGATAAACGCGATTCGGGATCGATTTTGATCGAATGTAAAAAAAAAGTTTTATTAATAATCTTAAGTGAAATCGATTCAGTCAAACGTAAAGGATTTGTTTCACTTGATCTCTCTCGTTTAGCTATATTTTTTCTCCGATTGACACCTACTTTATTTCACGTATTATGTATTTTGTCTTTGGCAATGCATCTCTAATTCAGTTATTCATGAACATTCGAATTCTTCTTTGAATTATATTACATCTGTACGTTTCAATTTAAGCTCGGCAAATAATTTTCATTCAAGAATGAATTTAATATTTGTTCGTCTTTCTCATCTCGTGCATCTATTTATGTGATAATGATACCTTTTCAAGTATTAAGCATCAAGTAATCATTGCGAATATTTTTCGGTAAGACTTTAGTTTAATATTTACCAATCGAAATCAAACAGTATATTTTAGCGTCAAATTTATTGTTTCTTTTACATTTATCAATTGATGTTTATCATTCTTTGTGTGTGTTCTTTATAATCAAACCTATTTATTCTGTTTTATCATCTGTAGATAATAATAAGCAAAGAAGTAAATTCAGAATTACGATGGGATATTCCCTAGAATTTTACTTCACTCAAAATTGATTTGTACATATAGCACTAACTCTATCACTGTACACAGTTACAATCAATAAATATATAGTCTTCTGTATTATTTTATATTTTGATGGAATTGGTATTCTTGCTCACATGCAAATTTATAATTATGTTTGCATTTGATAGGTTTCTGAATTATTTCTGTTAAAATTTTAGTTTTTTTTTCTCTTTTCGTTCTTTTCTTCCTGCATTTCATTTTCACTGCATAAACATATAGGAACTTTTCTAAAATAATGGTCAAATGTTTGCATATTTAATCACTTCGAAAAACTATTGAGTCTCATCCTGTTTTGTAAGCTATACGTTTAACACCGAAATTACAAAAGGAATATTCCAGTTAAATAAAAATCATTCCTTTATGACAAAAATCAAACAGTTATTATTAATAGGGAAAAATATGGTTTCTTTAAAAATATACAAGTGTTGGCAATACCTTTACCGTAAAATCTGGCGTATAATGCGCATTTCTAACACAAAAACTAAGATTGGAATTTTCTGGTGAGCGTTATATGCCAGGTGAAAAAATGAAAGATTTAAAATTAAGTAAAAATATGAGCATAGAAAAAAAAATTAGACCTCTACATATGCCGAAATACTGTTTATTTAAAAGAAATGACATTTCCCTATCAACCTGAAGGAATGTAGTTTTAGAAGTATACTAGTTTTTTCTAAAGCTTGGAATAATACCTCCACAATACGAGGGTGAGCCGGAAAATAAGATTCCCCTTTCGACTGTGGTCAGTGTTTTGTATGAATGTCTAAACATCAAATGAGACATTAAACATAAGTCATAACTTAGTGACATCTCTCGCGTTCTTCTTCTAACATAACCCCTACGTTCTTTGACGGCCATGATTAATGGCAAAACTTTTCCAACCCAAATCCAAGAAGTAAAACGAAGCAAAGATGCAAATAAGATAACCTTTAAAAAGGGATAGAAAGTTTAGTGAGCAAAAATGGGTAATTTAGAGAAAGTTGAGTTCGGAGATGAAAAGTGTGGATCGATGGTTTAGGAATCAAGACGCCCACCCAAGCATCTATACAAGGTGCATACTATTGCACACGAGCCCATCAGTCTACCTGGAAAGTAACTACTCATTGAGTATTCAACCAAGGTAGAGGGAGAATATATTCTGAACGCTAATATATTATTGAATCGAGATTAGGCGGATCTAATTAGTTATATTGATAAGTGATCTAATTCAGCGATCTGGAGTTAGTTAAAACGGAGTACTTTTGGTTTATTCTCACTTAATATAAGTTTGTTCGATATCTAAGTATTTGCTAAATTCTTAATAAAAAGCTGTCATATTAAGAATTATAGAATGTCTCATCCTTCCGATAATCCCACATCTCTAACTTACGCAGAAACCCCAAGACATAGCTATCGAGAGATGGCTATGTCGCAACTTTATTTTTCTACATAAGTACCAAGTGCATTGAGATATTTGTCATACCACTTGATAAGCTTCAGAAAACCCTCCAGAACAAACTCAAGGCTTTGCATACGGAAGAAGCGTTTAACGACTTTTTTGACAGCATTATTTCCAAAGAGTTTTCCAGTGAAATTCTTCTTCAAACCCGGAAACAGATGAAAGTCACTTGTTGCAAGATCGGTACTGTATGGCGGATGGTGGTAGTCTCTAACCAAGAGTTGCAACAAGGGTTTGCGTTGCCGTTGTCGAGTGTGTTTTCTCATTGTCATCCAATAACAGAAAACCAGATCTGAGAAGCCTTAGTCCCTTTTTCCGAATCGCCTGTTTCGACAAGGTGTTACTGTACCGCAAAGCATTAATGGTTCCCACCTCTAAATTCAGCAAAAAAACTCCTTGGGCGTCCCAGAAAACCGTGAGGAGGGCTTTACCTGCAGTGGGAGTTCTTTTCAACTTTTTGGAACAAGTTATGACGGCTGTTTCCACTCCATAGGTGCTGCCTTCGTTTCGGGAATAAAATGGTGGACCTAAGTTTCATCCCCCGTCACAATCTAAAACAGAAAGTCATTTGAATCTTCATGGTAACGCATGAGATGTTCCTGGCTGACTACCATTCTTTGTTCAATGTGTGTCGGAGCCAGTTGTCGAGGCACCCATCGTGCTGACACTTTCCTGTATCCAAGAATGACGTTGATGATCTTGTGAGCTTACTCATGTCCGATTCCAAGTTCTTCCGCCTCTCCATTCATGGAGATACGCTCACGCATCGACAGAGAAGCAGTTAGCCTTCATCGTCATCCACTTTCCTCACATTCATATGTAGTGGCCGTGCGTGGCCATCCACTTGCTGACGTCCATCACTGAACTGGCAGCACCCTCTCAGCACCATTTGCTTCGTCATCACATCTTGCTCGTACACTCCAAGAGCCGATTATCAATTTCTGCTTCTGATACTCCACGTGCCCATTGAAATAACTGCTCTCACTTTCTTATTTGACCACGAATTCAAAATGCTTCTTCTCTCCATATCTACCGGGGCCAGATTGAGTCCGGTCACCGCTTTGCGCAGGCACTGAAACATCGCCATCTGCTTGATCGCGTTCGAACTCTACCCAATGGTGTATCGTCGTCTTGTGTGTTAATCTGCTGTGTCGTCTTTCACCAATAGACGTTAAACGCTTCTGCTGTGTTGTTGCTTCTAATGTCACCTTCCTGGCGTAGTCAGCTCGAGGCCCACGAAATTCATTGTTGCTTGATTGATTGATTGAATATTAACGTCACACTGTTCAGCTACACGAGGGCTTTTGGCGACGGACCACGCAATTTTGAACCTTGGTCAAGTGACGTCGACGACACCTGAGCTGGCACCCCCGTCTCCTAATACCACACCCACACCAACGGGAGGACGTTTCAGCTCTCGACAGATTTAACGTGCATCGCTGCCCTACACGGCGGGTCTTTAGTAGTACTGGAGAATTCATTGTGGCAAGGGATTAGATGTACACCTTTCGTTGACCTTAGCCTTCAGCACCTTGCAGGTATCCGTACGATTTAGCTCGGAGAAATTTCCGAAGGGACGATAGATGGCGACACCATTGATCTCCACCTCCACAATTTAGACAAGGAACTAAAGGGGAGGAAAATATTCTCCAGGCCCATGCACTCGTGATTTCAGTCCACAAGACTTTCGGACCCACTGATTTAACGAGAACGTACTCCGTGTGTACTCGGAAGGTATTTGGTGACATCGGGCATCGGACCCAGGCCTTTCGGTCTGGAGCTCTAACCACTAGGCTATCCACGGCCTAAAACGCGTCTTCCGTATGCAGAGCACTGAGTTTTTCCTGGTGGGTCTTTTGGAAGCTTAAAAAGTGGTATGACAAATGTCTTAATGAACTTGTGGAAAAATAAAGTTATGTCTCATTCCATTTTTTGACTTTCATACACAACTATGACCACAGTCGACAGTGGAAACTTACATTCCAACTCACCCTCGTAAATGACTTCAAAACATAACAGCATTGTGCATGTGCATTTCAAGTTTCTTTGTAAAATAGGGGATGCATGTTATACGACGAATATACCTAAAAATTAAAAATTGCAGTTTGAAAGTACACATGCGCGTTATGCGACGGATTTTACGATAATCATTTAAATTACAAATTAATATGCTTTTTAAACATTTTTTTATACTGCATAGTTCCGTATATTTTCAATTACAAAATTATAGTAGATGTTTAACTGTCATTTCAATTTGAGAAAATAGTTATTAGATGTGTTTTTACAATGATATTTACTGCGTACATTTTAAATATAATTTCCCCAATGAATACAATTGAGTTACTAAATTAAAAATTCTACAATGTAAAACCCTTTGAATAAAATATTGAAATATAGATATGCTATTTGTTTAAAACACGATATAATTTACGGTGTATTTTTTTCCTTTTTAATTAAAGTAATATATTTGTAGATATTATATTAAATGGTAAATTTAATCTTTACTTATGACTTACTTATTAAATTGCTCTAATAACATATTGACTAAGCTTTAATTTTTTAGATTCATCAAGCCTTAACCAAATAAGTATATGTAATCAGTTATTATAAAACGTATGTTTATCAAGAATAAGAAACTGTTTAAATCATTTAAAATAACTTACACTGTAAATTCATATATAATTTATTCATGTGAATATTCAATCTACTCATGCTGTATGTGTCTACCCATAACGATAGAATTTTCCCCTCACGTGTCAAGTGATTACTACTCCTAGCGATAAAGTGGCCATATTATCGTATTAGACACTTCGGTGCTCACGTATGAACTGTGAAATACGTGACTAAATTCACATTCCCACTTTTTTTAGTTTTTTACGTAATGCTATGGCGTTCAATATTGGATCCATAACGTTTGCAAATATCTTTTAGACGTTGTGCATATGTATATTTAACTAATACTTATCTTTTTAAGTTATGACTCTTCGAGAATATATTACTGTTCCTTGTGCTATTGCATGCAATGGGGTTAAATTAATAGCATTTTCTATATTATTCATGCATGTTTTCATTCACATTGAAAAGATAAACTATTTCGTAGTAAGTATGTTTGCTTTGTTTCTTTTGCTTGAATAAATGCTTTTATGTGTCTAACAAGTCTTAAAAAACTATTTTATTTTAACTAAGCTTAAATAATCAATAATCATTTTTTTTTTACACGAATGTTTCAATCGGAGAAAAAGTTTTTTAATCCGGGAGCAAGCGCGCACTCGATACGAACGTTAATGGTCGCGTTGATTGACTGAGTCATCACCCTAATCCTTTTTTTATTATTATTTTTATTGTACACGATAAAAATCGTAATTCAAGTGAATAATTTAATTAAAAGAAAGTTCATTTACCTATTTTTAAAGACTTTTCAATTTTTCTTTATAATACTTTAAAAAAAAAATCCAATCAAACTGAAATAAAATGACACAATTCACAGACGCTAACATTACAGAAATGATATTTGCAGGCAAAACTGTCATATTTGTTCAAGTTATTGTTGTTTTATTGTCCTTAGATAATTTCTAATATAATATGTTGAACTTTTTTTGCCTGTGCCTTTTTGAAAGGACGAAGTGTATCTTGTGTACTATCGTAGCTTCATATCCTTCTTGATGGATATTTTTAGGTAGTATTTGAAAACTTTCCTTTCAATTCAAACGTTTCATGATCATACATAGCTTTTCCCAAATCTCCTTTCGCTATCATGATTAATATCCATTATTTCATCGAGTTCTTCCCTTACTTAATCAGTTTTTACTGGACCTAATAGAATAGCAGATGTTCATTTCTTTTTTTAATAATCTGTTTATTTATATTTATAAACCACAATAGATTGTACAGGACAGCAATCAAAGCTACTAATTTATTCACAGAGGGAAAATATAACATGTTTATAGAAAATATTTTGGAGATAAACTGATCGCTGGGAGAACTCAGTTAAAACAAATATCTTAAGATTGCAGATAAGTGTTTACCACTAATAAAAAAGAGTGAAAAATGCATTTCAGTTATCATGAAGACTGCTCATAGTGATACCCGTCAATATATCATTGGTATCAAATAAACACCGAACGACGCAGCTTCTAAAGTACCTCTGCGCCTTCCCACACGCCTGTTTTCGGGTTAAATTCGCTTATTCGAGAAAGATTATCAAATTTTATCATTGCTTGCAAATAGTTTGAAGAAACAGTTCTGGTAAAACTCAGTGCGATGCAAGAAATTGTTGCACAACCTGCTCTACCTTAGAATTTTTTTTTTCAAGGATTTTTCCTTCACTGATGCATTTATGTCATTGGAGTACACTAGTCCCTGTAGCAATGTTGTTTTCATTTGTGGACCTGAAGGGATACTCATTTTAACTTTTCATTCTCCACATTCTGCTTTCCTTCGTGAAAAATGTAACACTAGCGACCAGCCGTTTGACGAGGCATCGCAGCTTCAAAATACATAATGTTGGAGTTATGGGTAATTGGTACACTAGCCCCATGGGTCTTTTCATACCATAAAGCCCCCGAGTAGATGAACAATGATGATGATGATGCCGTATCCATGACGAGACCAAATTAGACAGTACCATGGGACCAGATGACCGTTCTGGAAATCTGTTCAATATTACCTACATAAGGATTAGTTGACGAAAACAGGGCCCCAATTTCTTGCAGGTCAGGAAGAATAGCTGAGCAGTCAAAAATATGAGAAGGTGATAGCTCTGTTTCTAAACAGTTATCACAATTACGACCCATCATGGAAAAGGGATGCCATTGCCTCAAAGAGGTTTAACTTCTGCCTGTTGTTCAGTGCAGGGTATTTTACTTCCCCTCTACCACCCAAAGAAGTGGCCCGGTAGCCGAGGGTTATAGGTATCGGATCGTGGCTTGCCTTGTCGCGAGTTCGAACCCAGTATCACTAAGGACCCGCCGTGTAGGGCAGCGATGCCAAATCGTCGAGAGCTGAAACGTCCCTCCCGTTGGTGTGTGTGGTAGTTAGGGAGAGGGGGTGTCAGCTCAGGATGTCGTCCACGTCACTGATCATGGTTCAAAATTACGTGGTCCGTCGCCAAAAGCCCTCGTGTGGCTGAACAGTTCGACGTTAATATTCAATCAATCAATCAACCACCCAAAGAAAATATCAATGAAGGCATTCCCTAATCCACTACCTAGGGATGCGCTCTCTAGGGATTAGAGACTCCCCCGAGAGAGCTGAACAGTGTGACGTAAATATTCATTCACTCACTCACTCACCCTTCGTACCAGATAACAACACACACTTTCATTGGAAACCATGTATTGGCACAAGTATGTTACAAGTTGATTTACACTGAAATAATCTCGGGCACGCCGGTCGGCTGATACTCTATCTTCTTCGAGGCTCTGCACAAGCGTCGTTTCCCCCTACACCAGGGATGGCGAACCACTGGCACGCGTGCCATTAATGGCAGGTGACACAATATTTTGGGCACTCCAGGGATCAAAAGAGTTTGCATTTTATTTCAAAATAACAAAGTTCACTATGAAGTATTACGAACAAATGCGAGTGATCCGTCTTGGGTTGGCGGAGAGCACACTCGTTTGTTATTGCCTTGCTTTAGTTACGTCGTGGACTACAATTGCAAAATTTGTCTGCTGATATCATAGTCGGTTTCATTGACACAACTGTGTTTTGAATTTTATTTGTACTATCTTTATGATTTTTAAGTTTTATTTAACACGACTAGTTCAGCGAAAAAAATAAAAAGGGCAAGATAGTAAGTGTAACTGAAAATTTCAAATTTGGCGAATCTAGAAATATGGCATGATTAGTAAAGGCGACAAAGCGGTGTGCGTTTTATGTTCTGGAATAGTGGTATGTAGAACATCGCCTGTAAAGCGGCATTTCGAAACAAATCTCAAATCCACTTGTCAAGAAAGTGAACCGCATCAAAAATAATTAATTGCTTAAAAACCGATTGGCAAATGACTCCTATTGAGCAGATTCTACTAAAGTAAATCTTAAAAACCAATATGTTATTTGTCTGCACATAATCACAATCTGCAAAACAGAAGTCACTTTAAATGTTGTTTAAACCGATCTTTTGGGAACCATGATTTTGGCATAAATGAAAAATTTTTCATAATATTTAGTTCCCTTAAAAATTTTAGACCAGAATCATTATGACAAAAAATTTTTAAATATTTTTGCAAAATTAAATTTTAAATTTTTTTGTTCTCCTTTTTTGAAAAAAGCTTCTATTTTTTAAATTTTTTTGCCGATATAGCTCAGACCCTGTCAGAGGCTCAAATATGATTTTTAAAAAATTCAAAATTATTTTCGGTTATCACCATTTGAAATAATTATCGGTGTATTTTTTAAAATTTCACCTTCTTTTTTTCAAAACATTTTAAACCGATTTCCCGAGTTTGCTTTTAAAAATTTAGTGGACCTTTGAAGTGAGGTCTGAGCTTTTTTAAAAAATATTAATAAAGAACTTTTTTTGAAAAAGAACTTTTAAAAGGATTTGCTGCCAAAATATTTATTTAAATAATTGTTTTTTTTAATTCGAATTGTATACATGTATTCTAATCTGGTAAAAACTAAATAACCCTTTACGCCTTTTTAAAATCCGGTTCCGGCGTAGTCGGATCCAATTTAATTACATCTATAACTAAACAAAATTATACAGTGCAAAAAAGGGAATTTTTTTTGTAGTAAAAAAGAGTTTTGTGTGGTTTTTGTTCTTAGTATTTTTGTTTTATTATATTTTCCCCAAAAATCACAAGTCAAAAAATTTTTGGGGGACGTCTATATTTTCATCAAACCTTCTTTTAAAAATTGACGTTGATACATAAAGTTTTCCCAAACCCCGCCCTAGTTAACCAGAAACGAATATTTTTTTCAATATCGATTGTTTATTCCACTAGATGTACTACCTTGTCCTTCTAAAGTTACGAAACTTACTTCCGGTATGTAACCTCGATTTTCTCTGACACTTCCTCCATATTTTCCGTGGAAGTAGAATATATTTAATTTGAACTTTTTTCAATATTGTAGTTGTCTCTGGTTATCATTATTTTATAGTATAGAGCATTGTATAATTTTGAGACGAAATTATTTTCAGAAAAAAATGAATTTTTTCAAATGGTATTTCAATCTTTTTTTAGCTATTCAAGACCGATAAATTTATTCCATGTTGTATGAATAAGTTTTATTACAAATTGGGTAAATTACACACACTGTATTTATGCTTTTTGTACTTTATTTTTGATATCTTACTTTTTTTTGTAAAATCAAAGAGGGAGGGTGGCAGACTGAAAACTTTAAGAAAGGTATGACAATAGTTCCAAAATTTTACCCAAATTAAATGTAAGTAAAAATTTAAACAACAACAATAGATTTTTAAGATTTTTTTCTTACAAAAGAAAGAAAAAAAAAATTTAAAAATTTTTTTATGAAATTTATAGCATATAAAAATTCTAAAAATGCATTCGTTCAAGTAAAGAGTAAAGAAAAAATGTACATTATTTACATACTCTTTCGAGTGAGATTTTTCGTTTTTAGCCGAAATAAGAAAAGAAAGAAAAGATGCGTAAATCAAATAAAACCCGGGTTTGAATTGTTTTTATTTATAATAACAAAAAACACTGACAAAAAAGGTTTTGCGGGTTTTGAAACCCTGGAAAACAATACTGTTTTTTAAATGTTAGAAAAATAAAATGAATACACATTTTCAAATTTTCCGAAAGCATTTTTTTTGTAAGAAAAACACCTTTTAAGTGTAAAATTAAAGGATTTGAGGTATACAAAATTTCAAGGTAAGAATTCATTAGTAATTAGTTTCTTATTCGGAATAATGAAGGTATTTTATGATTTTTTAATATTGCCCAATTCTATTTGCTAAGAAATTTAATTTAAAAATATGTTTTTATTTTTTATCCAGAACAAAATAAACAAGTTAAAAATAGCACATATTGTAAAAAAGGCGTTGCATTTAATATTTAAACTGTTTGTTGCAAGAGTAAAATACATATGATGTTTCTGATATCATTTTTTCTTATAACTTCGAAATTTCTATGAGTAATAGATTTTTTTAAATGTTTATTTGGTCACAGAAAATGAATTTAAAACTGAAACAAAAATAAAACATGCTTTTGCCGAAAATGATTTTGTTTCACTAGAATTAACTGTATTGATAAATAATTAACAATACTTTTCCAGTCGAACAAAATATATGATTTAAAGGTATCCACAGTTGGAACCCTGTTTTTTTCAAAAGGCGTAAATGGATAATTTTTATGTTTTGTGTCACTTGATTAGAATACATGTATACAATTGTTTTAGGAATAATGAAAAAAATTTTTTAAATACAATATTTTGGAAAAAAAGATTTACTTAGAAAAACCCTTTTCCCCAATGTTTCCTTTTTAAAAATTTTTTTTATTATTTTTCCTTTGTATTCGCTGACCCTGTGTCTCAACTAAATTTTGAAATATAACGGAAGTCGGTTTATCCATTTTTTACAAAAACCTTTAAAAATATGCCGATAATTATTTTAAATGGTTGTAACTCTGAAAATAAGGGAGTTTCAAAATATAGTTGACCCTTTGTACAGAGGTCTTAAAACAAAATATAAAAATGGCAAAAAAAGGAAATTTTTTAAAATTTGTCTTTTATGTTCTTTTTTTGTCAAAATATTGTTTTAAAACTTTTTTTGTAATACTAAAAACAATTTTATATAATTTTTTCAAATGACAAAAATAAAATTATCCATTTATCCTTTAAACTAGTCGGATCCCCCTTAAGGGGAATGTTTTTTCCCTTAATTTTGATGATCCAAAATAATACTGCAATTTAATGATAATATATTTCGTGAATTAAACTTATCCTTTTTCATTTTGGGAGTCATTTTTGTTTAAAAAAAAAGAAGTAAAATTTTTAAACATTTTTTATTTACCACTTAAATTAAATATCGTTTAGTTTTTAAGGGACTGTGTTTAATCAACCAAATATCTTTATTTTAAACAATAGAAAATACAAGACAACATCCTATTTTTAAAGCGTAGGGACTTTGTTGTTTATATAGTTTAAAGTTTGAAATTGTAGATTGTGTCAGGAAGTTGAAATAAATAACTTTCTACTCCAAATAACTTTAGATTGATGAAATATGGGATCTGATTTATGACTGTGTATTATTTATCATGTCTCGTGAAAATGCCAAACTAGAAGCTATTTTTCATGTTTAGGAAACATAAAATATCATTAATATTGTTTTAAGCAAAATAATTATATGAATTTTTAAGTATGAAACGTATCGCAAATAAAGTGGTTCCATTAAGTAAAATACATTCTTTGGTACTCATTAATTCTAAATACTTTAAAAATGATATTTTCTTTAGTACATATATACTTAGTAATGTATCATTTGCAATTCTTTTGAAATTAATGATACTTGATTTGAAGTTTTAGCATTGGTAAATATATTTATTGATTTTTTTAGTGAGAATAAATTACTATCATTATTTTATCTTTTGTAATTTTTGCTTGTATTTTTAAAAAATACAATTAATAATTTTCATGAAAAATTACAATATGTTAAATTAAAGCAAACAAAAACTCAGCAACAATTAAAATTGGCACCTATTAAAAGAAGTAAGGAAAACTAAAAAAATAATAATAATACGGAACACTAAAAATAATACTAAGGAATACTAAAAATAACACTAAGGAATACCAAAAATAATAAGAAATACTAAGCATACTAAAGAATGCTAAAACAAAAACAAAAAAAAATGCTAAAAACAATAAAGAATACTAAAAACAATAAGGAATACTAAAACAATAAAAAATACTAAAAATAACCACAAAAAAAATTTTAAAAAAAAGGAGGGAAAGCTAAAAAAATAAGGGAAAATTAAAGATGTAAAAATACTAAAAAGTATTCCCCAAAAATACTAAAATAATAATAAAAAAAAATGCTTTAATAATAAGGAATGCTCTAAAGATAATAAGAAATTCAAAAATAATAAAGAATACTTTAAAGATAATAAGGAATACCAAAAGTAATAATAAGGAATACTAAGAAGTAAGATGCATGCAAAGATTTAAAAATAAACACGAAGTATGTTTTTTATGCTTGTGAATTAAATGAAGGGGAGTTAAACTACTCCGTTCAAGAAAATGTATATAATATATCCCAAACCAATGGTTCTGAATCAGTTTTAAACAATAAATCCATCGGTGTTTAATGAAGTCTAAGATAGTAAAAAAAATTTTTTACGTCGGGAGCACTAGAAAGCAACAGAAGGACTATTGGCAACGGAACTCGTGGTCGTGAAACTCGATCAAGTGACAAGGACGACACCTGAGCTGACACACCCAGCCCTTTCTACACAGAAGGGTCTTCAGTTATACTTGGACCCAAATGCGCAACACATTTGAATATGCGACCATAGCCACTAGACTACAACGTCCACAATATGCTATGGAACAGAACATGATATTTTGAAAGTTCCTTAATGAGTTCTAAAATCTTTAAACTAATTGAATTATTAAAATTTGATTCAATAACTTTAATCCTGATTCTAAAATAAGCACAATTAAATCATTTCCCGTGTCTCAATGAAAGACATGAACATATAGTTAGTTACTAAACGTACTGGTTGTTGTTGATGTTGTGTCCGTCCCGAAGGGAGGGAACGACAGTTGCCAGAGCCTGAGCCAGGTAGGACTTCTACACGATAGATGGCGACACCCCCTATCTCCCCCTCCACAATTTAGGCATGTAACTGGAGGGGAGTAAATATTTTCCAGCCCCTTGCACTCGATCCTAACTGGTAATTAAATATATGTTATTATTTTTTCATACAATTTTTCATTAAAAATGCATTTTCTTTTTTTTTCCCTAATGCGGCTATTTTAGCAACTTCACCTTTGCAGAAAGATAAGTCTAGAAATCTGAGAGCCATTTCATAGTGGTACCCTCTAGTGGTGTCCTCACTACCAAATTTGGATGTTTGAGTAAATTTAATTCAAGCATTTGTTGGATGCTAAATATGCAGTAAATCAATTTTCCGAGAGTAAAACGCATTCTACATTCTATGTTAAAATATATAAAATTCATTTATTCCTTACTAAATCTCGAAATGAAACGAATTATTCCATTAGAAGTAAAAAGAATGAGTTTATGCCTGTCGAGTTCAGTTAGATTAAATTGATGATTTTACTGAATTTTGTCTAAGACAAAACTCGCATCAAGAACATTTTTAGGGTTTTAACAATACAGCAAAAGGGAAAATTCTTTACCAAGAAAAACTTCGAAAATGCCATAAAAGGAATTTTATTTAAGTAATCATTTGCTTGAAATACTGGAAAGTAACTCTCTTCAAATACTTAACGGACGGATTTTACCGAAAAACCTTCTATTTCCAGATCAAATTTTTTTTTTTTAGATTGAAAATTTGTCTGGTGATTTAAAATATTTACAATGAAAAAAAGAAAAAATTTAAATTCTTGGCAAATAAAGCATATTTTTTATAGTTCATTTTAAATTTTCCTGAGCTTTTATTTCCTATTTTAGACATTTTATATACTGCATTACAAATCTTTATATTTTAAATATATATATATATATATATATATATATGAAATACTTCTATAATATTTCTATTGAGTGGTAAAAATAATTGTAAGACGTGGCGAGTGGATGTTATTACTGTAGCGAACCAAAGGATAGATACATTTTCTATGTTGGTTGATATTACGTATTCAATACTATAGATGAAGCAGTCTGGGACATTAATCTAGTGTATTGCATCTTGAAACACGTAGATATCAAGTAGGCATGGCATTACACATAACAAGAAGCAAACATCATGGCACAGACAAAGACAAATACAGAACGCGCGGCAGCTGGCTGATTACATGATGAAGGCAAGCACACAAAAGAGAGCGATTACACAAGATTTTTGCTTTTATACCGGCAGTGGTTATTACGTATTAGTAGTTCTGATTGGATAGACTGGGCGGGAGAGGGATTTCGGACTAGCCGATTACGATTAAGATTACAATGTTATTTTTAAACCAAAGAATTAAAGTTATTTTAAATATTAGTACGAAGAATAAATAAAAAGGATACTAGAGGGAATTATTACATATATATTGTGACGGGCACACGCGTCTTTTTCCGTAACATAACCTCTGGGTTCTTTGACGACTAAGATTAATGGCAGATCTTTTCCAACCCAAATCCAAGAAGTGAAATGCAGTGTAGATGCAAATAAGATAGTCTTTAAAAGAACAGAAGTTTTAGTAAGCGGGATGGCAATTTAGAGAAAGTTCTGTTTGGAAAAGATAGAAGTGTAATTTGACGGCCTACCAAAGATTCACGGATTCCTAGCCATTATTACAAGGTGCATACTATTGCACGCGTGCCTGACAGTCTCTCTGAAAGTGATTGAACCATTGGTGATTAAGGTAGGACAGTTATTTAATATTAAACTCGAATAATAGAATTGAGAGTAGGCGGATAATATCATTATTTAGATAAGTGATCCAATTGCACGATCTGTTTTAGCTACGGCTACGTGTTTTGGTTTATTCTCACTTAATATAAGTCTGTTCAATATATTAGAAATTTAAGTTAAACTCTTAATAAAGTCATATTAAGAATTCTAAAATGTCGATTCATTTCGAGAACTCCACACCTCTAACTCACGCTGACCCACAAAGATATGGTCGCCAAAGATCGACCATATCCCAATATATGTTATGAAATTTGTTGGTATATATTTGTGGAGCGTTTTATTTTTAAAATAATAATGACTGCACATATTTTCTACGTTTCAAAACAATTTTCCTTTCAATTTCAAATGTAATCAAGATTGTTAGGATGACTTTTAATGCTATTTTTATCGTAAATGAGTAAAGAAAATAGTACATGATTCTCTTGAAATAACAACCGGAAGAGAAGTTGAGCATTTTTGTTTCACAAATTTCACTAAATCTCAGACATGTAGTATTTTGTATTTATAAGATACTTTTCTGCAAAAGAGACATGGTATGCTTTTGGTAAGGCAAGATACGCATAAGATAAGGCAACTTTTTCGAACTACAGCTTTCAAATTAAAAAGGTGTTATGGCAAATTAAGTTTCTTTAAGAAATTTTTTGAACATTGAAAAGTTCATGCACGAAAAATAGATAAATAAAACCATGGAAAGATTTCCTCAAATTAAAAGACGTCGCCAAATGCCTTGATCCTGTTTTTCACATGTTGAAACACAATAATAACTATGACAGCATTGGGCGATGTATTCTGAACTGGCGGTATTTCTTGATTTAGTGAAATGGGTCGACGGTATACTTCATAAGTATCGAAAAATATTGTAAACATAGAAAGCGAATTTCATGAATCAAAATTAAATATTTTACGTTTTACTCTACAAAGATACAAACTAATTCTCTTTCTTTTATATATTATAGAACCTACCTGTAAGTTGGAGGAGGATTTCCTTGAGCAACACAAGGAAGTTGAGTAAAGGAGCCTTCCTCTGAAAAAGAACTTAAAGGTTGACTAAATGAAACCCCCTTGGTGGGGGTTGATGCATGTGGTTCAAAAAAACATAAAATACTTCTTTAGAATAAAGGAAAAAAAATATTACATTTTTAAAATTTTTTTGGGGCCATGCTTTTGTATGAGTAAATAAAGGCATTGTTGTTGTTCATGCCCCCGGGGTTAATAAAATATAAGATCGAGGCCCACGAAATTCATCGTGGCAAGGGGTTAAAATACCCCTTTGTCTTTGGGCCCTTTTAGTTGGGGCAACAAATGCCAGTAAAAATTTTTTAAGCCCCGGAAAGTTGGGAAAAAAAATGATGGCGACACCCCCTTTTCCTCCCCAAATTTAGGCGGAATTTAAGGGGGGAAATTTTCCCCAAATTTTCCTGCACTCGTGATTCAGCCCACAAGATTTTTCGGACCCACTGTTTTAAAGAGCACGTGCCCCGCGTTTTACCCGGAGGGTATTTGGCCGGGCATCAAACCCCCGGCCCCTTTTTCGGATCCGGGCCCGGGTGCTTTTAAACCCCCAGACTCATCTACAATTTTTGGGAAAAGCCGACTACGATACAAACAGAAAAGATGATCGTCTTTTTAAAGCTTTCAATAGGAAGAAAAAATGATTGCGGGAAGCCACCTGTCTCATCTCAGCTGTATGCTACCACTTGAAATTGAATTTGACGAAATATAAAAGGTTGAAATTTTGAGAATCGAAAATTTGGTGGGTGGGTAGTCCATTTTGAAAAATCCCAAAATGTTTTGGGTTTCTTTTAAATTTTTAAAAATGTTCCCCTTCAAATACTTGTTCTTTAGTTTAAATGTTATTTAGTAGGGCAGTTTTTTAAATAAATTTTTTGGAGTTTCATGTTGTTTGAATCTCACCCTTTGCAGAAAAAATTTTTCGGGGGAAAATTCTATTGAACTGTCCAACCCAACGCGCGTTGCCCAAATCTTTTTTGGCGTGATTGGTTACCTTCTGCTTTTTGGAACGGAAGGTCCCCAAAGAACGAATCCTTCCTCCTTTCTTTGGGCCCCCTGGCCGTGAAAAGGGCCCCCTCACCCTTCACGCGCCGGGGGTCGGGGCGCCCATCCACCGCACAAGAAACTAAACCTAAAACATTTGACGCAAAAAAACCGTTATTTCTCAAAGTCGTCCCACAAATGACGAAATTTTAAAAGTCGTTCCCCAAATGCCCGAAATTTTAAAAGTCGTCCCCGCAAAGGGCTAACCCAAAACCAAGTGACCAACTCCCAAAAACCCCCTTCCGCCCGAAAAAGGGGGGTTTGTTCGCGCCTATTCAGGGGAAAAAGGGGGGTAGGGGGTTATTTATGAACTAGTACCCCCATCAGGGTTGACGATCGTTTTGGCGGGATTGGTTACGTTTTTCTTGGGAAAACGGAAGGTCCCAGAACAAACCCTTTTTTCCCCCCTTCAAATTTCCCAAAAAAAATTTTTTTCCGGATGAAACAAACTTTTTTAAAACCCAAAAAAAATACAAAACAATAATTGCATATTTTTAACACGGTATGAGGAACAGATATTTTTTGGATTATTCACCGTGGTTTTATAAATATTACTCATTATAAAACCGGGGGTTTAAAAAAAAAAATTTTCGAAAACAAATTCTGACGAAAGTAGGGAAGTTTTAAAATAAATCCCAAAACCCAAAAACCGTAAAGGTTTTTGGGAATCGAAGCTATTATTTCGATAAAACCCTTTTAATTTTTTCGAGTCAAATTTTTTTGAGTATGATTTTAAATTTTTTTTCCCCAAAAAATTTTAAAAAATAATAGTTTAGGGGTTTGTTAAATCTTTTTGGGGTTTCCAGTATCTTCTAGCATTAGGGGAAAAATTTTTTAAAAAAAGGTTCCCCTTTAAAAACCCCTTTTTTTTTTTTTAAAAAAAAAATTTTTTTTTTACTACTTCCCGTTTTAAAAAAAAAAAAGAAAAAAAAAAAGGAACCGGGGTTGTTTACCCACAAATTGCCAAATGCATTTAAAAAAATTTTAAAAAGGGGGTTTTTTTTTTTTTTGGGGGGAAAAATTTTAAAAAAAAAATTTAAAAACTTTCCCCCCGGGTTTAAAAATTTTTTTTTTTTAAAAATTTTTAAAAAGATTTTTTTTTTAAAAAAAAAATTTTTTAAAATTTTTTAAAAGGGGAAATTTTAAAATTTTTTTAAATTTTTTTTTAAAAGGAAAAAAATTTTAAAAATTTTCCCAAAAAAAAGAAAAAAAAAAATTTTTGGAAAAAAATTTTAAAAAAAATTTTTAAAAAAATTTTTTAAAAAAAAATTTTTTTTTTAAAAATTTTTTTTTAAAAATTTTTTTTTTAAAAAAAAAAATTTTTTTTAAATTTTTTTTTAAAAAAAAAAAACCCCAAAAAAAAAAAAAATTTTTTTAAAAAAACCCTTTTCCCGGAAAAATTAAAAAATTTTAAAAATTTTTTTTTGGAAAACAAAAAAATTTAAAAAATTTTTTTCCCAAAAAATTTTTTTTTTAAAAATTTTTAAAAAAATTTTAAAAAATTTTTTTTTTTTTTTCAAAAAAGAATTTTTAAAAAGGGAAAAATTTTTTCCCTTTTTTAAAAAAAAAATTTTTAAAAAAAATTTTTTTTTTTAAAAAAAATTTTTTTTTTTTTTTTCCCCCCTTTCCAAAAAAAAAAGGGAATTTAAAAAGGGTTTTTTTTTTTCCCCCCCCTTTTAAAAAAAAAAACTTTTTTTTTTTTTTTGGTTTTTTTTTTAAAAACCCCAAAAAAAATTTTAATATTTTTTTTAATTTTTTTTTTTAAAAAATTTTTTTTTTTGGTTTTAAAAAAAATTTTTTTTTAAATTTTTTTTTTTTTTTTTAAAAAAAATTTTTTTTTTTTTTTTCCAAAAAAATTTAAAAAAAATATTTTAAAAATTTTTTTTTTGGGAAAATTTTTAAAAAAGGGGGAAAAAATTTTAATTTTTTTTAAATTTTAAAAAAAAATTGGGTTTTTTTTATTTTTAAAAAAAAAAATTTTTTAATTTTTTTTTTTTTTTAAAAAAAAAATGGGTTTTTTTTCTTATTTTAAAAAAAAAATTTAAAAAAAAAAAAAAAAAAAAAAAAAATAATTAAAATTTTAAAAAAATTTTTGGGATTTAAAAAAAAAAAAAATTTTTTTTTTTAAAAAAAAATTTTTAAAAATACCTTTAAAAAAATTTTTTAAAAAAAAAGGGGTTTTTTAAAAAAAAACCTTTTAAAATTTAAAAAAAAATTTTTTTAAAAAAATTTTTTTTTAAAAAAAAAAATTTAAAAAAAATTTTTTTTAAAAAAAAATTTTTTTTAAAAAATTTTTAAAAAAAAAAGAAATTTTTAAAATTTTACCCTTTTTTTTTTTTTTTAAAAAATTTTTTTTTTTTAAAAAATTTTAAAAATTTTTTATAAAATTTTAAAAAAAATTTTTTAAAAATTTTTAAAAATTTTTTTTTAAAAAAAAAAAAAATTTTTTCCAAAAAAAGAAAATTTTTTTTTAAAAAAAATTTTCCCGGGGGGGTTTTTAAAAAAAAATTTTTTTTTGGGGGGCCGGGGGGGTTTTTTTTAAAAAAAAATTTTTTTAAAATTTTTTTCCCCAAAAAAATTTTTTTTTTTTTCAAAAAAAAAAATTTTTTTTAAAAAAAATTTTCCCCCGGGGGTTTGGGGGGAATTAAAAATTCCCCAAAAATTTTTTTAAAAAATAAAGTTTAAATTTTTAAATTTTTAAATTTAAAAAATTTTTTTTTAAAAATTTTTTTTTTTTGGGGGCCCCTTTTCCCAAATTTAATTTTTTCCCCAAAAAAAATTTTTTTTGGGTTTTTAAAAATTTTTTAAAAAAATTTTTTTAAAAAAAAAACCCCCCCCCTTTTTTAAAAAAAAATTTTTTTTTTTTAAAAATTTTCCAAAAATTTTCTTTTTTTGGGGGTTTTTCCAACCTTTGGAAAAAAGGAACCGTCCAAAAAAGGGGGTTTTTTTAATTTTTTTAAAAAATTTTTTTTTTTCCTTTTTTTCCCCCCCCCAAAAAAACCCCCCCCCAAGGTTTAAAAAGGGGGGGGGGTTTTTTTTTCCCTTTTAAAAGGGGGAAAAAACCCCCCCAAAAAATTTTTTTTTTTGGTTTTTTTTTTAAATTTTTGGGGGGTTTTTTTAAAAAAAAAAAAATTTTTTTTTAAAAAAAAAAATTTTTTAAAAAAATTATTTTTTTTTTTGGGTTTTTTTTGGGGGGGTTTTTTTTTTAAAAAAAATTTTTTTTTTTTAAAATTTTTTTTAAAAAAAAATTTTTTTTTTTTTTTTTTTTTTTTTCCCCCCAACCCCCCCCCTTTTTTAAAAGGGGGGTTTTTAAAAAAAATTTTTTTTTAAAATTTTAAAAACCCCCATGGGTTTTAAAAAAAAATTCCCTTTTTTGGAAATTTTTTTTCCCCCCCAAATTTTTTCCCCTTTTTAAAATTTTTGGGAAAAAAATTTTCCCCCCCAAAAAAAAAAAATTCCCCAAAAAATTTTGGGGGTTTTTTTAAAAAAACCAAAAAATTTTTTTGGGGGGTTTTTTTTTTAAAAAAAAGGGGTTTTTAAAAATTTGGGGGTTTTTTTAAAAAAAAAATTAAAAATTAAAATTTTTAAAAAAAAAAAAAATTTTTAAAAGGGGGAAAAAAATTTTTTTAGTTAAAACCCTTTTAAAAATTTTAAAAAAAATTTCCCAAAAATTTTTTTTTTGGGGGTTTTGGGTTTTTTAAAATTTTTTTTTAAAAAAAATTTTTTAAAAAGGGAAAAAAAAAAATTTAAAAGAAATTTGGGGCCGGAAAAAAAATTTTTTTTAAAAAAAAAAAGGGTTTTTTTTTAAAAAAAAAAAAGGAAAAATTTAAAAAAAAATTTTTTTTAAATTTTTTTTTAAAAAAAAAAAAAACCAAAAAATTTTTTTTAAAAAAAATTTCCGTTTTAAATTTTTTTTTTTTTAAAAACCCTTTTGGAAAATTTTAAAAAAAGGTAATTTTACGTCATTTAAATCTAAGCTTTGAAAAATATTCTTCATTGTATAAATTTCTGCGTATAAAATATCTGCACCTGTAATAACATTTTGATGTACAAATTACCAAGAATGAAGTGCGGAATGATACCTTGTTATTGGTACAATAATCGAGTACAATACATCACCATTCTTTAGGGAGGATTTACTTTTATAAGTATTTGAAATAGAAATGTTTTGAAAAGCAAATGAGATATTATCTTAAGAGTGAAATGAATAATTCATTAAAAGCTTCCAATGAATTATTCACTAAACTCCAGGGATGCTCAAATTGCTTGCCTAAACAAGTATATTATATGTTATAAATCCACTCTTCTATTTTGTGTGAAAATATTCATAACTGTCTAAAAGCTAGGTTTAAAGGTTTGAATTACTGATAAGAGTACTAATTAATATTTAGTATTTATTATCTCGGAACAAAAGTGTGTCTTCATTTAACATTGAGTAAATGATAAGTTTGGGAGTATAAGCTTAGCGAGAATACAAATGGAACATTTCAATTATAATGAAAAACAAAATATAGCGCGTAATTTATGTTTTTATTTCAGAAGTCATGAGCGACTTGAAAAACAAAATGGTTGAAATTAATTTTTTTATAATAAATCTTATTTGTTTTGGAGTAAGTACTAAAATTTAGCATTTATTAGCTCGGAGCAAAACAGTCTTCATAAAATATTAATGAAATAAACAGTTTTGACGTAGACTTAGTGAGAATATACATTCAACATTTTGGTTACAATGGGAAAAAAAACATGTTGCGATTTACTTTTTTTGTTGAGTGAGTAGAACATATAAAATAGAAGAAATTTAATATTTACTGTGAAATTATAATTGAGTTGTGACAAAAAGTTTTAAAAGTTTAAATCATCCTTGATTTAATTTTATTTTACACGCAGATAAGTTTAATGAATATATTTTGCTTTGAAGATAATGTAAAAATTAAATACAATTGCACACAGTAAAAAATCTATTCTTGTTGATTAAATTAATTTATAAAAAAAAGAAAATAGTAAAGATAAAATTATAATTATAATAAATTACAATTTTTATTAGAAAAAAAAAGGGAAAACAATGTTTTGAACTTGAAGTTAATCCAGTTCAAAATTCAAGTATTACAAGTAAGTATTTTCTAAATTCTTTATCTCTTTACTTTTTCATTTATTTATTTATTTAGTTTCTTTTTTTTTTTTATCACGTCACGCTCTAAGGCAGACGTACTCAACCTTTTTTTCTGTCGGGCCGCTTACATTTTTTAGCTATTTCACGCGGGTTGCATACATATGATGCCTTTTTCACGCGGGCCACAACATTGGAGAAATGCTTTAAGATCAAGATAGCAAAGAAAATTTAAAAATTGGCAATTGATCAAAATATTAACACTCCTATATTTTGCTTTTTTTTAATTATTATTTTTATTTTTTTTATTTTTGTCATTGAGTTTTTCTAAATTGGAAGCATTTAATAATTACTCTTTCCCAATTTCTGCATCAATTACCAATGGCAAAACACTTTTTTGCTGTTGTAAAGATTATTTAAGAAAATCTATTTATCATCTCTTGGAAAGATATTTTCAAGGAAAAATGTTTTTTGAAGGATTCCTGTTTATTTGGTATTTTTTGCACTTTCAAGACAAATTAAACAATTACTGAACCATGCTTGTATTTCACTACAAAATATTCACCTTCCCAATCGTGTCTTGAAACAATCTATTTTCTTCGCTTGCAAGATACGAAAGATGGTTAAAAATTAGTTTCACTTATAAAATGGTCGCTACTCCCCTCTGTTGTCTATTATCACTAATCAGAAAAAAATATATCATTCGTTCCCAAACGACATCGACAGCAAAAAGCAAAATTGATATATTGGATTTTTTTAACAAAGGATTTTCCACCAAATTTTCATAAATAAATGAATTTCTCAAAGCAATGGGCCATGACCAGGCCACTTAAAAAGGCCCGGTGTGCCATAGGTTGATTATCGCTGCACTCTAGATACTTGAGGACCTCGCAATATTGAACCGCTGTCAAGTGACACAGGCATGAAGGCGGCAACTGAACACTGGCATGTACCTTTCCCTCCCCAATATTCCACAACACATCGACGTGAGGACTGAGACTGAGCAAATTTAGCGAGTATCGATCCCTTTACACGGCGGTTCTTCAGTGGTGCCAGAATACGGACTTATGACTCGACAACAACGGCCACGAGTTTGCAACGTGACCATTCGTGACCGCGACTATAATTGAAAGATATAATTAGTCGAAGAGATTCAAGTTATAAAATGTTATTGTACATCAGATTAAAAGATTATATTGCGTGTTATATTCATTAAAAATAGTTTTTACGAATGGAGGCCTTTTTTTTTTGACTTGGAAATGCTTAATTTGTTTTTCTAAGGTAAATTCCATTCGTACATGGGAAAACAATAATAATGTTTATGTAACATATGTTCAGTGTACAACAACATGTTGTAGATATATGTATGAAAACGTTCATATTTATACATTCTTTCTGAGATAATTTGCTGTTTAACCCTCGATCACTCGCGCGAGGTGTTCTGTACACGCCAGCAACAAGAAAAGCCTCCTAAAATTCTAAAGAGAATGCGCAGAACCATGATTTTTTCTGTAGCTGCATATTTTAGGTCATTGAACCTTCAGGCCTGATGTAATCAATCTCGCTACGATGATTGGAATGTAACGGCCTTCAAAAGTTTATCTGGGGTGCTCAGAACACCCCGCGAGTGATTGAGTTACATTTTCGTATTCGAAACATCTAAAAAAAGAGTACGTTTTACTCTTTCCATTTATAATTTTTTTTTCAAATATATTAATATGCATTCATATTTTATTTGAAATTTCAATAATTGTAGCATAAAATAATATAATTCTATAAAATAATTGAAAAAAATATAATTTTTATTTTTTATTTTTCAAAACATTTTCCAGAAATTATGACAAAATCTCCATGGGAAAGGGAGAAAGAGCGATTTCGTTGCCTATTAGAAACTGTATCAACAGATTGTCAAGATGAACTAAGTGAATTCGATAACTGTAATTTCAGAAGCAAACTTTTTTTAGAGAGATGAAACTTTAAATTGTAAATTTTTATAATATAGATGGTGTTGATATCACTGATGAAATGTGCAGTATATATATGATGTATCGTCAATATGTAACCATTGGCCATTGCGAATATTTTATCATCTACTTAATACTGCAGGAATTAATGCTTCCATTATCTATCATTCGGTTCTTCTTGAAATGAAAAGGAGATGTTCAAGATTATTAGAAGAGATTAGAATGGATCTTGTGCAGTCACAGTGGGATTAAGTCACATAGAGTAGATATAGACCTTTAATTTTATACCTAATGTACGTGCTACTTCCTGCAATTCCCAAAGTTATGACTCTTTTTCAACGTTGGACGATGGTACTACACGGCGTGCCTCATTCAATGTGTGGAAGGAAGAGCAAGATACCATGCGCAAAACTAATGTTGTTTTGAGTTTAATTAGGACTACAATGAACTTGGATGCATATGAGGACCAACAGCATTTAAAATTTAGAAAAATTGTTAAAAATTTCCGCTCGTTTGTTGGGGAAAAATGGATCAGGTGCCATTAAAATGAAAAGTCCTTCTCCAATTCAAATGATGCGGGGTTGTCGAGGGAGTAAGATTAATTGGATTTTATTATTTTTAAGAAAATATATATCTAATATTTTAGGGTGGAACTTTATGTTTATTTAAGCTTATAATAATTATTTTTTCAGAATTATAAATTTTAAAATGGTTTTTCTCAGTTTGTGCTTTTTCGCATTCAAAATACTACTTTTTCCACAATTACTTACCAATCACTTCCATTTTTTTACCCTGTGTCTTACATGTAATGTATGTAACAAAATTAGGGATCCATTTTGTGTAAATTGAGTACTTCTTTTTTTAAAAAAAAATTGAAATGTGAGAAATATTAGGCTTTTGGTTCAATTTTACATATATATTAACATTTTATTATTTTTTTTCTTCAAAACCAATTAAGGTATTGTAAAATCGGCCCCTAAATGAGTTTAAAACATCCTCAGGAATGGTACAAAAATATCATGTCAAAAAATTAATTAACATAAAAAGAGTAAAATTTAAAAAATTTCCACATTTTTTTAAAAAAAATTTGTAAAATTGAGTGAATAATGTGTGCAAAATTTTATCTCGTATCATTTTTTTAAATAGAGAAACATTATATGAAATGCTAATACATAATTTTTAAATACATAAATAAAAAAAAATGCTCAAAGGGGGCCGAGTCCTTTTAAACAATTTTATTACAAAGCTATGTTTGATTGTATTTGTTTAATCTGTTAAAATTTAATTTTTCTAACTTGCCACACTATTTCTTGTTTATATTCTTCCATGTGTTAATTACTGCTTCTGTTAATATCTTTAGATCCTCGTTCAAAAACTAGTTCCACTTAGCAATAATTTATTCTTTATCAAATTCAAACTTGATGTAAATTAGCTAAAACCTTATTAACCTTATGCTTAGTAAAAAACAGAAAAGAATACCTAATTTACATTAATTACTATGATTTTTAATCATTATAATTATGAAGACTTTAAAGCCATAAAATAATTTCCGTGAGCCAGATCGGGAAAACTGTCCACTGTGCGGCAATCAACGCTTCGCATTCTAGGGAGTGTGGCTTAGCTTGTAAGCTGCTGCATGAACCATGGAATCTCAGGTATTTTAATTCCCAACAAAACGTCCTGCTACTAGTACTAACGCCTGATGAATATTTGAATTCCTGAATGATTTTAACCAACGAGGAGGTGAGAGTTTGATTTTTACCCTTTTCAGAGTTCTATGATTACGTTTTCTAATTATTTTTGCTTGCCACTTCAATTTTCTATAGTTTTCCTAACTCAATGTTTCCACCTGAAAATTACATCAATAACAGCGTATTTTGGCTTCGGTAACATGACTAAAACCTTACATTCAATCGTTCACGGGAGTTCTCAGCACCCCAGATAAATTTTTGAAGATCGTTACGTTCCAATCGTCCGAGTGAGAGTGATTGCATCAGGCCTGAATTGTCAGTCGTACATAGTTCTGTATGCTTTTAAAATTAAAATAATAACTCAGTGTATATGATAAGTGTTTTATACTGAAATTCTTAAATGCCTTCATTTATCATCTATTAAAAACGCAATAATTTTCGTATTATTGCTTGTAATGCACAAATGTATTAAGTTCAAGGAAAAACCATAGAGAGTACTAAAGCTTAGTACTTCAATTAATAAAAGATATGTATTTCAATATACAATGCAGTGGATAATATATAATAATAATTTGTTAATAGAGTAAAATTTAACGGTTTATCAATGATTATTTTATAGAAGGCAAAATATTTTAAGCATTAGACAGCATTTTCTTTATTCAATTCTTATATTCTAGTATACTTTGAAAACTTTTAATAAGCGTGTTAAGAACGAAAATATTTTCCCCGCATTGGACTGTATTTGCACAGGTAAATTTCGCGTTCAGAAATTTCAAAGCACACTATACTTTCTTTTTCTGAAATATACATGCTTATGTCGTTACGTTAAATGGACTTTTAATAAACTTTGCGTGATGGCTTCGAGTCTAGTTCGAAGAAAACTCAATTTATGGAATCTTAAAGAGTCAAGGTCCGCAGTAATTTCGAACGAACCCCATAATTCCCTTAACTACGGCCTTTGGCTATACGTAAGAATTCATTTTCATAGTTCGACGGTCTGAAATTGTTTTTTTGCCCCCAGAAATCCCTCAGCTGTAATTTTAACATAACATTTTATGTCTGGAGTAATCACCCATCTCCGAAGACCAAAATAGAAAAGGGAGAAGAGGGCCAGTAATAACCCCACTTCATGTCCGAGCTTACATCCATCTTATGGCTTTTCAATTAGTTTCCCTTCTGTGGTGGTGAGGACATGGTAATGTAGAGAAAAAAATTACACAATTGATTTTCTACTTTTCAAAATAAACTGCTGCGCTTCAACTAATTATACTCCATCAAAAGAGATTAAAATGTTTCAACAGCTCGCCAGTTTTAGAGTGGAACTAGCCAAAAATAACTTGTGGGGGCAAAAAGCGCCATCGGGTGCCAGTCCACCCACTTAATGACCCTATTGAGGAGAGCTGCGCATATGCCTTGATCAAGCACTGGTGAAACTTGTCATACTTATAAAGTAAGGGTAACTCAGATTTAAAACTGCAACTAAATATAACATTTAGTTTAACAATCTCATTCAATATACTATCATGACTCAGCACATAACATTTTAAAATATTTGCGGACTTAAAAAAAATATTGCAATTAAATTTGCTTGAATATGTTTTAGGTTTAAAAATTCGAACATTTTTATGGCTGTTCGAAACGATCTCTTCAATAAACTATGCAAAATATTTAAATATAATGATTTTTTGGATCAATCATATGTTCATAGAATATTTGGTACTATCGCAACCCTATTGGCGACATAGACGTACAATCTCAAGCCTATTGGCGACATTGACGTACAAACTCAACATTATTGGCGACATTGAAGTACGATCGCAACCCTATTGGCGACATTGGATAATACAGCGCGAATTCTAAAAACAGAATACCCTGAAAGGAATATGGAGCTTGTAGTCAACAAATAATAACTAAAAAGTAAATTATAAATAATGCATAATCAATAAAAGAAAAAAGAACTAATTTTTATTACTTAATTTTTTTATTAATTTTATATTATATTATTATTACTATATTATTATTATTATTACATATATACCAACAATAATAATAATATAACATAATAGTGACAATAATATAATAACATAACAATAATTGTTCTTTATTATTAATTTTATTATTTAAGAATTCGGTAAATTCCAGTTTTGCATTTTAGTGGCAAGTGGATAAATAGGAAATGAAGCATAGGGTTACCAATTAAGCTCCTACGACACATGGGAAATCAGGGTTGCCAATTTGGTGTGTTATCTTGAAAGTTGGTATGGTACTATGATAGTACTTAAGTACCTAATATTTGTATCAATAGGAAATTTGATTACATATATTCAAGGCATATAAATTTATCTCTTAATTTCATATTTTTAGATCATGAGTCAAATTTTTTTAAAAAAATATATGCAATGTAAAGTAATTAAATATAATTATTTTAATATAACTAATAACTATTTTATGTTTTTGAAAGGGAAAAACACTTAAGAAAATATTAAATAAAATTATATAGTGTTGGAAAAATATATTTTAAGGAAAAATAATAATTACTCTCGGTAATTGATTAAAAGTTAAAACATTCCTCTTTTATAAATAACTTTTAACTATTTCGAAATAGAAAAAGTGACATATATATAAATAGTCAGTTATCGTGTACTTAGTCGCCCTATAAATCTAACATAAACTCTCTTCTCTCTTTCACAAATATGCACACACATATTCAGCTTCAATACAAAAAGTGTTCAATCTTAAACCATATTTTGGGAACTTTATAAGGATATATTTTGATAAAATTAAATCGGCAATAAGCGATTAAATTTTTACTAAATATATAAGATTTTGTTTGTCGCAAACATATAACAAAATATAGCGATGCTTTAGATTATGTATTTGTTGAAGCCCCCTTTCCTTCCTTGTTTTTATTTGTTGAACATTCTTTTGGGCTTTCTTATTAAATGGAAATATACCCGGAATTTATCTGGTTGTAAAAATTACATTTTTCCAGAACTCAGAAATTTTGAAACTATTTTACTATTTCATAAAAAATATTTCACTTCAAATTTTTCAGCTCCTTCTCTTAAAACGTTTTTGAAGTGAAAATTTGGATGCATGTAAGAAATATTCAATTGAAATTAAAGAATAGTTGAAATCAATGCTTTCATTGCCCACCTCCCCATACATTAACAATGCAGTAATAATGTTGTTGTTGTTACTAATGCCACTGATCGGTAAACGCCAAATCAAGGCCCACGAAATTTATCATGGTAATAGGATAAGTGACGCCTGTCGTTAGCCGTAGCTTTGAGCACCATGCAGGTGACAGTAACGATTTAGCTCGGTTCCAATCCAATTTTGAGGGAGAAAACCATGGGGTAGTCAGGGGCCTCCCACCTTTCTTCCCCTTTCACCAAACCTCTGAGAGGACTTGTGGCTCGATGGCTATTTAAAGTATTCCCAAAGTAATAATATATAAACTTTAACTTTTAAACTATAAAATGAGACTTTAATTAAAAACCGTACCATTATTAAAATAAGTATTAAATTTTGTATACAGTTTTGTACATGGTAATGCCATGGAAAACAATCCCTAGAAATTATTAAACCTGTTCTTAAGTTAGTATTGATACTTAGTATCAAATATATTGTGCCATACTGATACATTTATAAGTAATTATAGTATATCAAAGTAAATGTTTATTTTATATTTTATTATGTCAGAAAATATTTTGTATTACATTTAGTAAATTGATAATATTTTAAATAACCTTTTATTTGCGACTTTTTTATATGCTCACCCCCCACCCTCGTAATCACTCCTTCTTAGGAGGGAGGGGCACGCCCCACAGTTTGAGAAGCACTGATTTAAAACATTTCTTGATATAATAAATTAGTAATAAGAAATTAATGACTAGTTTTTATGGAACCATTTAAACTTTCCATGCCAAGAGTTCATTTAAGAAAATTTACTGTTAAGTTTCCATTTTATTTTAATGCGCATTAAATTTGAAAATATTCTTTACAAATTCCAATTCCATCAATGATTAAAATTTTAAAAAAAAAGCCATTTTTTATTCTATTTGATGCCATCTAAAAAATACGAAGCACTTCTTTGAAGAATATAAATACTACGAAAGATCTTTCACTTCAATTGATTGTATATTCCATTAATACTGGATAATAGTTCAAACATATTTGCTCATTTCTTCTCAAAGCACAGCAACTCGAATGAAAAGAAAACGGTTTTTCTTATTCAATGACTTTAAAAGGTATTCTCATGCATTCAAATTCCTTTTTCTTACTTTCTTGTTCGAAAATAAAACAAGGACTGTGTTGGGAAAAAAAAACCCACATTGATCTCCTAATAAACACTTCTTTGAAGACTAAATCCTTTTATCTATCCATTCTTCGCTCGAATTCATTATTTGTGTGCAGTAATTCAGCACCAATATTTACAGAGGAATACATTGCCATGGTACGGGGGATCTCAGATAAAAAAAAAATGATGGCAGAAGAGAATATATAATCTTTTCTTTTGAAACCAGGTCTTGCAAATAACTTTACTAACGTAAAATATCATGCAAGGGAATACCTCATTTCACTTCACTTCTCTTTTGAACTCACTCACTCCTGATATTCTTAATTCATCGTTAAGTTTTTTAGTTTATTTTATAACAAAGGTTCCCAACCTTTTTTTACTCGTACACCCCGAGCTATGACTACGTAAAATATTTGGAATTTGTGAATTTATCTTCTGCTTTAACCATAGAATCTTGAATATTTAAAGGAATATTAATTTCAAAATAAATGTTAAAAAATATAAAAATTAAAATACTGACTGAAATTTACTATTTTTAGTTTATTTTTAGAGGTGGGTGAGCTACACAGCAGCTCAGTCCTAGATGTCATTGCTTGTAGGTACAGTCGAACCTCTATATTGTGAATTTTTCTCTATAACGAACTTTCCTAGAACCAAGAACATTTCACGATTTTCTCCGTAAAATAACCTCTCAATAGCGACATGCATTTTCTATATAACGAACATTTTCTCTGAGTTTCAATTTGTTCTCCTATTTTTAAAGATATTTCTGGATATTTCAAGCTATTCTCTCATTTTATAGTGTTTGTAAATCTTTAACTGTTTTATTAGGTGCCTAACTCACCGAGACCAACATAATTCTGACGCTTTATCTGAAGAAGTGCAAACTGTAACCCTCATTGTCCATTTCACTAGAAGCATCTTCGATGTCCCCTTTCCCCCCCTCAGTGGAGCAGTTTCCCGTGTCCTTAAGCTAGTCTTCATTTATTTGTGAAGTTTATCAGTCGTACTGGTAACTTCGTTTCCAGTAGCTCAAAATTGTTCATTCATTAATTTTAAAATAAAATTGTTTTCTTAATGTTGAAAAGTACAGTGTATTCCTCAACATTCTTTAATTTTGCTTTTCTTACGGATTTTTTTTATAGGTATATTATTTATTTTATATAAAATAAGTAAATATTGATTTACTAAAAGGTGTGAATAATTGTTTATTTTAAATAAAAAATTATCCTGAATTTGAAATTGGTTGATAAAGAATATTGAAAGAGTTGAACCTCTATGCAATGAATTTTCCTTACGGAATTTTTTTTTGGGGGGATTTAGCGACTTCGTTAAATAGAGGTCCGTTTGTATTTGGAATGAATGTTTGGAATTGATTGATTGAATATTAACGTCGCACTGTTTAGCTACACGAGGGCTTTTGGCGACGGACCAAGTAATTTTGAACCATAGTCAAGTGACGTGGACGACACCTGTGAGCTGGCACCCTCCTCTCCTAACTACCACACCACACCAACGGGAGGACGTTTCAGCTCTCGACAGATTTAACGTGCATCACTGCCCTACATGGTGGGTCTTTAGTAGTACTGAGCTCGAACTCGTGACAAGGCAAGCCACGGTCCGATACCTATACCACTCGGCTACCGCGGCCGCATGAATGTTTGGAAAAGGAAACACTTAAATAAAAACTAGTAACGTTGCATTTTTCAACATACTTTTGTGGTACCACAAACATTATATTTAAAAATACAGAACGAGAGATACAATATCAAGTAAAAATTCTTTTGAAATGAAAATTTTATGTAATCTTGAATGAATATGAAGGAAGTATGAATATGTTATAACAAATTTTAATTCTAAATCTATAAAGCAAGCTTGTGTTGCACTTCTTAGATTTCTGTTCCAAAATTTGCTACTGCTTCCATTTTGTATTGATTTCAATAACAGAAGAATGTGTGTCAAAAGTAAAAAAAGAAGTACTTTAACGCAGTGTTTCCTATGCTTTCACCTTATGCGAGCCAATTTGCAATCATAATTTTCATCGCTCTCCCATACTGTAATAATGTATTCAATTCAATAATAATATAATTTGACGCTAAGGTTACAATACGATTTTAATTATAACCCGTACAAATTATCAACACAAGCATTAAATTTTGTTTATAATGTTGTATATGACAAGCCGATGGTGATTATTTTAATTTTGTTCTTAACTTAGTATTGATAAATTAATCATAAAATACGTTATATACAGGACCTATACATTTATTATATCAGTATAAATGTGTATTTCATTTTAATTATGTCGGAATGTTTTTTTGCTTCCTTTCAGTAAATTTGTAATTTTTATTAAATCCCTTATTTTCGACATGCTTGTGCCTCTCTCGCAGGGTTATCAAGCTCCCCCCACCTAGGTGGGAGTGCCCCACAGTTTGAAAAACGCTGTTTTAACGTTTCACTAGAAAAGGCACAATTCAGAATGATATAAGATAAACTCCATTGAGTTCAATCCTTTACATTGCTTCCAAAAAGATTATCAAGAGATTCGTTTTATAAACAAAATCTAATGTAAATTCAGTGCTTCTCAAACTTTTAGTACTCGCGACCCAATATTCAGTCATCATTTTCATCGCGCCCCTCTTCATACAATAACATTGTATTGAAGAAATTCAATAATACTATACTTTTATACTAAAGCTACAGAATGACTTTAACCTCTTATGTGCCCCCGACGTATATAAACGTCTCGCTCAGCCAAAGCATTAATCTTCTGGACGTATATATACGTCTTTCCGAAGTACGATCTTTTCTGTGCACTACTATCCGTAAAATTATTCCGAAGGCTTTGGAATGCGATAAAAGAACCTTGACAATCTTTGGATTTACTTATTTCAGAGGAGTTTACTTATTTATTCCTTTTCCTCCCAAAAACATCAAAATACGTTCGTCTACGTGGAAAACCGTGGCATTGGGGACCGAACCACGTAACTTTTAATCGGTAGTTAAAGAATTAATTATAAACTGTACAAATCATCAAGATAAGTGTTAATACAAACCCATGGCGTCACAGGTAATTATTAAACTTGTTATTAACTTAGTATTGTTAAATTAATAATAAAATACATTGTACAGTACAAATACCTTTATCAGTGTATTATATCAGTGTAAATATGTATTTTATATTTTATTATGTCAGAAAGTATTTTGTTCGCTTACTTTCAGTAAATTAGTAATGTTTTGAATAATCTTTAGTTTTCAACTTTTCAATATGCTCGCGCCCCCCTTGTAGAGTTATCACGCCCCTCAAGGAGGGCGCGCCCCACAGTTTGAGGAGCACTGTGTAAATTCATAAGTTGAAAACGAAAACAGTAATTGAACATTAAAGTTCTCAGAGGTAGAATTTTTATCAATAACAACATTCTATTTTAGCGAATCCAGGAAGAAGTTCGTTTTCTCTATGACTTACAATATTCAAGAATATTGCTTACTGTAGTCGATGCATTAAGGTACCCAAAAGAGCTGTGGCAGTTCATATATCGAAACGAAGCATGATATGTTCAGTAACTCGAGATATTGTGCTTTATTGGATTAATACAGCTCCCGCTATGCCGTAAATAACTATCTCCCTGCGGTGAAAGCAAAAATAAACTAAAAAAGAGAGGGGGGAAAAAACTTGGCTTTTCGCACTACCGTAACATAATCACAAGAGTACGACGCAAAAAGTTCTCCTAAACATCAGAAAAAGACCGCATTTTATTATCAAGCAAATCTCTGAGGTATAAAGCTTGGGTAGGTTGTCCAAAAGAGTTAGCCAATATTATTTCAGACTCTATCGGGGTTGCTTGGAGACAAACATTACAGCTGTATGCAGAGGATTCCCTTCGTAACTAAGCTAAGCCCAGACTGTCGAAATTCATTTACTTTGCTGTTTTTGTCTATTGTTGTCAAGCTTGGCTTGAACCGGATTCTTTTTGACTTGTATTAGACTTGGAATGTTTATTGATTAGTTAGATTAGAGGGAGAAGTGTCAGATATTATTTTCTTCAGAAATGTATCATTTTTTTATTCTTTTTCTCTCACTATCAATTTAAGCTCAGAAAAAGTGTAATCAGTACCTTTATTCGTCTGGGGTTAAAGGTATTTTACCAAGTAAGATTAATTGTCCATTCACACGATAACAGGATATACTGTGAAGCTTTGTATAAGTATTAGTTGTCTATATAGCCGTTATATAGGGACGCAGAACTTGACGTTGGAAGGAACATAAATTTTATCACAGATGATAGCATTGAACATTGATGCAGAAGTTATTACTATAAAAAATGTAAAATTCTTCGCAAAGAATAATTTAAACGAGTACGATGAGCTTATTTAAATTAAAGAAATGTTTTCTCATGTTATTAAATTACAGTCGAATCTCCATATTACGAGCCTCCATACTACAAATTTTCTATATAGCGAACTTTTTCCAGGAACCAAAAACATTTCACGATTTTCTTCGCAAAATAACCTTTCAGTAGCGAAGTGCAGTTTCTATACAACGAACTTTTTCTAATGTGATTCAATTTTTATTTTCTCCCTACTTTTAAAGAACTTTTCGGATATTTCAAGTTATTCTTTTCAAAGTACATGTTTAAAATTATTTAAATGCTCTAAATTAGAAAATGTCCTTAAAGTTCATTCATTTTAATACAAAATTATTTTCTTAATGTTGAAAAGGCAGTGTGTATTTCTCGGCATTCTTTTTTTCTCATTTCCTTGCAGTTTTTTTCTTTCCTTTCTTTTTTTAAAGGCTAATATATATAAAACATATATATATTAATTTACAAAATGGCATGGATAATTACTTTTTAATATATAGTGCTTATAAATTTAATATTTGTTTTAGGTGGTTTCTAAAATATATTGAAAGATGACCCTCTATATAAAGAATTTTCCATATAACGAATTTTTTTCGGGATTTAGCGACTTCGTTAAATAGAGATCCGACTGTAATTGATATTTTTCACTTTCTTGTAATTAAACTTTGATTATAAATAATTATAGGTGTGTTTTGTAAACGTATCCATTCATTATACGTAACTTGATTTTTTTATTTTAAAGAATCTGCCAAGAAAGCTTTCGGAGTTCAAGAAAGTTGTCTATAATTCGTTTATTTGTAAAAAAAAAAATTGAACCATACTTGAGAAAATAAACATGCTTAAGAACAAACGTAATTCAGAAAAGGAGTTTATAATAAACAACATTTTTGTCATATTAATACTAAATGCTACTAAATAAATGAAACAAGACAGTTTTAGACAACAGTTCCCGTAAGATATTGTTAAAATTAATTTTGTATTTCTGTTTCAGGTAAATATATATCCGTTTAACACCACAAAAACAAGATCAAAATTTACGGGTGTGCGTGATACGCCGGGTATACAAATGATGGCCTTAAAAGAAAATAGAGATATGAGCATAAAGAAAATTAGATTTCTACATATATCGGATTACTGCACATCAATATTTTTACATGATCAACGTGCTATTGTATTTTTAAATGTAGGCTCTATTTAAATTACGATCAATTGTAACTGATAAATAAAAACTATAAAAAATTCTATGAAAAATTCATAAAAAGACGTCTTTTTTTAGCCTCGCAGCTGCGTATAACTAATAAATAAAAACTATAAAAAATTCTATAAAAAATTCATAAAAAGACGTCTTTTTTTAGCCTCGCAACTGCGTATAACCCCTTAAAGAATATAATATAAATGAAAGTTGATTATTAGGGAATATGTAATCACACACACACAATAAACTCCACCTAAAATTATTACAATATTTACGAAAAGCGATTTTTAATATGATGTTTCTTTTTCTGTAATTCCTACACCATTACATAATTTTTTTTAATTGTCACAGTTTTAAAAGATTTGTAAACTTCAGAAAATGCTTTTTTTTAAAAAATTTTCTAATGACAGATTATGAAAAATTATTACGAGTTCATCAATCTACCTAGTACATCACCGAAAGCTGGTATCTTTTTTTAGTGCGGCGCCATATTGGCGGTTAGCTATCGCCGCAGGTAATTTTGACACCCATTTTCCTCCCTAGAGGAAGGCACCTGAGCTCTAACGATGCGCACCTGTACTAGGATTTAATGTTGCCTAGAGCACCCCCTTGGGGATCTTTTACAGGCCATATAATCATACGACATGGCCGCTGTCTATTTTCTGCATCATGGAAATCCATCGACTTGGGCTAGGGTCGAGCCCGCAACCTTGGGTACAGAAGGCCAGCGACAAACCAACCACACCACCAGGCCGACACTTCAGAAACCAACACTGCGTAGGAAAAAAATAGTTAAGGAACATTAAAAATGCATACTGATTCCCTTTTGTTTCGACTTTCTCAGTATTTATTGCATTTATTAAATTATTTTTAGACCTTGGATTACGTTTGATTTTAGAGGAAAATGGATTCCAAGGACTCTAAAATGAGTAAGGAAATTATTGATTAAACCTAAATATAGTCGTTTTTTTTAAAAATAAAATATAACGCTTATTAGAACAGCGAACATTTCTCTTTAATTTCACAATTTGTAGTGATTGACTACGTTTGAATTCGTGGTTTTAAAAATGCTTATATATGATTTATTTCTTTTACATTTAGTGTAAGTTGAAGAAAAATGTACATATTGAAAAGTTTTAAGAATTCTTTTTATAAGAAAATATTATTTACTGCAATTTTTTGGGCAAAAAAATGAAGTAAAAGAACATATCAAAAGATTCTCATTTTATAAAATAATATTATTTTGCTTTTGCAAGATATGACACAAAATAATAAGATACTAAGTATGTAGCTTGAAAAAAAATTGAAATTGGCAACAACTGTTTTGGTGATGTTACCACAGATCCTCTATTCATGTGGCCAATTTCGCCTTTATCGATCAAGCCAGTTGAAAGTACAGCGTCATTGAGTGAACACGTGCACCTACATTTTGCCGGAATGTTGAATCAACATCAAGTTTCATGTCAAACTTAAGAAATCAGCCATGGAAACATTTTAAATACTAACCGAGACTTATAAAGATGAAACTTCGTTTCGTACACATGTGTTTGAATGGTATAAGAAGTTTTCAAGGGGAAAAGTCAGTGCAAAAAATGAACTTGCTGGGCACCCAAGGTCAGCGATTACCGACCAAAACATAGCCAAAATTAGTCATATGAGTGGGTTCCCCTTCTTATCAGGGATCAGACTGTTAATCAAAATTACTACATTGAAATACTAAAAAGATTTCGTGAAAGAAAAAAATAGGAGAAGTCAGGGTAGGGAGTGATAGATGACTGTTGCACCCAGACAATGCATTCACTCACATGGCCCTATCAGTCAAGCAGTTTCTGAGAAGCAAACACATTACTGTGATGGGGCATCCTGCTTATTTGCCGGATTTTTCTCCATACGACTTTTTTTATTTGCACAGTTAAATGTTGCTGAAAGGGAACCCATTTTACCTCGGTTGAAGAGGTTCAGGAAACACCCCAACGAAAAACACCCAATCTTTTAAAAATTGATTGCAAATTTGAAAATAAAGCAATATTTTAAAAATCCTAGTTAAGGTTCTGTCGTGAGGCTATATATAGGCAAAATATTATTTTTACAGAAGCGTTTTTTTAAGAATGGAAAAGGTTTTGAAGATATTTGTAAAACAGTTTATATGTAAAACAGTTCTTCGTAAATCAGTTTTATATGCATATTTTAATTCAATCGACACTAAATATTGAAGAATTATTCATTTATACGCTGTTTCAATATCATGGTATCGAACACAGTCATTTACCTAAATGAAACATGCTAAAAGATTCTCAAAGCAACTCAACTTAATGTTTTTAAGTATAGCCTTTACGTTTCATGCATAAGTCTCTATTTTTAAAACATGAAGACTAAATTTTTTTTCTTTGCTTCCAAGTAATGTTTCAGCATCGAATTTAACATCTAATCTTATGTTTAAGGTAATCACCAATTTTAGAAAACCAAAACGGAAAAAAGGAGTGGAGTTCTTTTCCAAAACTAACATCTACGTTATGGCTTTCAATTAGTTTCACTTTCTTGGCAGAGAGGACATGACCAAATATATAAAGAAAAGAAATGCAATTGATTTAAAAATAAACTGGTATACTTCTACATTATGTATTATTAGAAGGACATTAAAATGGTTTAACTACTTCCAATTTTAGGGAACAAGTAGTAGAAATAAGTAATGGGATGAAAAGGTCCAACAGACGTCTGTCCGTCACATAATGATCACGGTTAATAGTAGAAATATGTAAGGCTTAATTGCTTATCCACAAAACCTATAATTTTTAAAGCATAAGTGCCGTAGATTCAAAACTGTAATTAAGCAACATCCTTCTTAAAAATCCTAATCAATATGCAAAATACGACATGGTACGTATTAGTTCCAGTAACATGTAAAGTTTTGAATAGTTCCTCTTTCGAATTTGATGACAGAGTTTCAGCACTCGAAAAATCTCGAAAAATGGAGCGCTTTATTTTAAATGAACTCTTTAGGAAAATGAGGAACTTGTCATTGTAATGTCCACAAGTTCTGATAATGTGTGTTCAACTAATATGTTTCATAAATAAATAGTTTCTCAATAATGGAGGGAATTTTGGAATAAAAATGATTAAGTTGTTTGTACCAATCAGTTCAATCATTTGGTAATAAAAGCTAGTGAATTAATCCGAGATTTAGTTCATGCTATTTGAATATTTACATAAGCATATTTCTGATGAGAAAGACATGTATATATATGTATATCTGTATACAAATATATAATAAATAAATATGTTATCCTGACAAATAATTTGCCTAAATTTCAGTAACTTGCCATCTCTCATATATAAATTTATATATACATATAGATATTCACATTCACTGATTTAAAATAAAATCCCAAAACATACTCACATAAATTAAAGAATAACGATATTGATTAATTATTATATAATGTTTGCAATACTTGTTTGGGGTTTTGCCTCTTATAGAGACAAATATTTCATTCTAATTAAATAATGAAAACGTTCTCTTGTTCTCATTTTTCTGAGCATTGTTTTTCCTTTTTAATAAAATAGACTACATATATCCTAAAGAAATGGAAAGATATACACAAATTTCTTTGGATTATTTAAGAAGGACACAATGGGTTTAAAAGTGACTGCGTCAGTTAAGAATCAAATATAGGACTTTTTGGAGTACGAAAATTTAAACAACACTTTCTGTGACATAAGGTGATTTTAAAAAAACGCGAATTAAGGGTTAGACTTTTTATTCCGTCTATGGCAATCGCTTTTAGACTTTGACATATAGAAGAACAAAATTTCAGTGCATGTACAATTTAAAATCATTTTCCAATGTTTTGATTTTTTTTTATTGCTAACCTGCTTTGGGTACAATCCGAAAACTTCAATACTTATTTTTCATCAAATTTTGGAATTCAAAATTTGATTGGTTCATTAGCATTCGTATCTGGACCTTTTGGAAATTTTAGTCAATTTGTGGAAAGATGACAAATATTCAATTTTAAGTTTTGAAATTCAAATAATTCGAGACTTGGAATCTGTTTTATAGGAGAGGCGGCAGAAAAATTTTGAAAATCCTTAACCCGCGGTCACTCGCGCCTGTTTTCCGCTGCAGTATTTATTCACTTTGAGGTGTAGAGAACTTACCCCCAAACTTTTAACTTACGATGTATTTAATTATGAAAATAAATTAAGACATTAGGATACATATTTATGAAGTACAAGATGTTTTGTATTATACAAATAAAATGATTAATTTTATTTGCATACAAATAGATAACACATTAATTTAAACTAAACATACAAAATTTTTATTTTAAAAACCTTACATAATTTTTATATTTTTTCATAAACCAGTAAAAGTATATACCAGTAACAAATATACTTTTATAATTAATGAAGATAATGATAGTAGAAAGTATAGAAAAATAATATTTTAATCATTATTTAAACATTCAGGAGCAGACTGTATACAAATACTCAACTGCCTTGGGGAGTTCTAAAATACCCCAGATAAACTTTTTAGGAATCATTACATTTCAATCATTCCGAGAAAAGAGGATTGCATTAGGCCTGAAGGTTCAATGACCTGATATTACCTTCTAGAAAAATCGTGAAGTTCTGTGCATTCTTTTTAGAATCCACGGGAGATTTTCTTGTTGCTGAGGTATACAGAACACCCCGCGCAGTGATTGTGGGTTAAATTAAAAAATTTTGCGTAAATCGTACCATGTCCCCTTAAATTTTAAAGGGCATTATATACAGAACACAAACTAAGTAATAAGAATAAATAATATGTGTTATTTAAAAATATTTTCATTGTATAATTTTAAATAAAAGTGCTTTTTCCCTTTTGGGCTCAACTTAAACCAAAAGTTTATTTTTTTTGTGTTTCAATATTAGTGGGAATGAACCAAAATGATACATATATCCTTTTGTTTAAATGAAAAAATTATTTATTGCGCGCACGTATCTTTTTCCTTTTTGTTTCATTACCGTCGAAATAAAAAAAACAAATAGCGAGGGGAAGGAAACACAATTGGATCCACCAATAAACACCCATGAGACAGTGTTCTTTTATCTCTCCATTCTCTGCTCGAATTGTTTATTTGTGACTGTTAATTCAACACCAATATTTACAGAAGGATGCTACAACATAATGGGAAAAAAGAAACGTGAGATGAAAGGAACACATATATCATTTCTTTTTGGTTCAACTCTTTGCAAAAAGTTTTATTCACGTGAAAGGTCATGGGAGGTACGCTTCATTTCACTTGACTTCTCTTTTGAATGCAATTACTCCTGATGGTCTTAATTCCTCCCAGGACTTTTTCATCGCCATGTAAGAAGAGTGACCATTCTTTTCTTTTTTTGTTATCGTGTCATGCCCCAGAAATCAGAGAGAGATAACTAAGTATCATAACAGTCTTGGATAAGAATATTTGTCATAGCGGAAAAGGCAGTGACAGTTCCAAATTTCCGCATCTTTCCAGGAAAAGGATGGTAGTCTGTCACATTTTACTCAGTGCTTGGATAAGTTTTAATGAAAATAAAAGTTACTTTTGTGCGGAAATTGCACTATGGCCCAAAGATATAAAATGATGAAACAAAATGCATTATGAAGACTTTTTGCTTTGTTAAGTTTTATGAAAACAAGTAATATAAAATTTTTTAAAGTCAATTCCTACTTAGATCAACAAAGAAAAATTTTATTTGAGCTACTTTTTATTAAATAGTTACAATTAATATAAATGTGTATATACATAGGACAGAATCACGACAATAAGTGGTCATTCATTTTTATTAATTACCATTAAACTATCGTATTGTCATCAAAACAATCGTGTATATAAAATTTCAGTTCAACTGAATGCTTTAAAACGTGAGAAAAAAAGACTTAAAGTTTTGACCCAAGTCGCTAAAAATGAAACCAACGTGGCTGTATCTGTGATTCTTTAAATAATTAGCTTCACTCAATTAATTTTAATTAATTATAATTCAGCTATCGTATTTTTATCCAAAACAATTGTGTATAGAAAATTGCAGCTCAAACGAGTGCTTTAAAATGTGGGAAAAAAACATTTTCAAGTTTTGACACAAGTCGTCAAAAGGGTCGCTAAGTCGCCAGAAATGATGCCCACGTGGCTGCGTATTTGTAATTCTTTAAATAATTAATTTTCATCAATTAATTTTTATTAATTATAATTAAATTGCTGTATTGACATCCAAAGTAATCTTGTATATAAAATTTCTGCTCAATTAGCGCTTTCAAATGCATTTTATTAACGATTGAAAATTCCACCAGAGATAAATAAATAAATAAATATATAGAGAGTGTGAGCTGATAGTGTAGGAATTGAAAATGAATAGATTTTAAACTAAAAAAGTTTTGAATCAAATCTATTAGTTTTTTTGCTTAAGTCAGTGTTTTTAAGTATGGAACACTCCTCTATAAAGGCATGATAATCTTAAGTTGGGGTGCGAGTATATCGAAAAATTGAAGATTAAGGATTACTTTAAAATTATTAATTTACTGATAAACGAGAAAACAATATATATACATTCTGACATAATAAAAAATGAAAACCACATTTCCATATTTATAATATACTTAAAAATATATCAGTATTGCTCAATATTTTTGATAATTAATTTGTCAATACTAAATTAAAAGAGCAAGATTAAAAATTACTATTGACTGTCATTGTTTATAATTTGGATAGTATTGAAGCTTTCACGTCAAAGTAAATTATTATTTTATTTTATAGCTTGCTAGTGTATGGGGGTGATGAAATTCATGATTGAAAATTGGTTGCTGAAGGTTTGCTGAAAAATGCTGAAAGTTTGAGAAGCACTAGCTTAAGACAAATATACAAAAACATCTTATATTTGAGTCTATCTTTAGATTTTATGGTGTGTTACTTTTGAAGAAACACGAAATTAATCTAATTTTCTAACTTTAAGAGTAACGTATGTAATTTTCAAATTTAGAATTGAAAATGGATATCATATCCTACATTTATCAAAGCACGTTTAGAAGTATCAATAAACAAATAATATAAATGTTTATTCACGTTTATTTTTATATTTATTTCTTACTAATTAGTAAATAAATTAATCTGAATGTGTGTGTGTGTGTGTGTTAAATCTTTCTACCTGAATGTCTGGCACAATAGTTCTGGACCCATGACGGGTTTCCGTGGGGAAAAAAAGAGTTAGAATCTGATGTGAGGGGTGGCTGCTTTCCAGCCGCCACAGGGGAGAAGGTTTAGGTGGTCCAGCCAGGTCCAGGCTGGAAGAGATGCGTTCCCGCTGTGGAGTCGCTCATCCGGTATAGTGGTTAGTGAGACTGTTCCGTTCGGTTTGGGTTTGAATCCTGAATATGGCATGGATGTGTGCTCGCGTACAGTACATTCGCGGCATGTGGGTACTATAAATAGCCGACGAGCCATAACTGCTCTCGTGGGAAAAAGGGAAGTGAGTTGGGAGGCCCTTAACCTCCCCACAGGGAGTTCTCCCCAAATCTGGGATGGAGCCAAGCCAAATAGTACTATCACCTACATGGTGTTCAAAACTAAGGCTAACGACAGACGTACAACAAGTCTCTTGCCACGATGAATTTCGTGGGCCTCAAACTGACACCGACAGATAAGTGGCATTAGCAACAACAACAGAATCTGATGTAAAATGTAGGCACTACTGATTAAAGTAGATAATACGTACGATCGTTATCATCCATAAAACTACATATGTTTTACCAATGTTCCCGAATAAGTATTTATTAACGTCGTAGTATAAAGCAATACGTGATCTATTGACAGCGGACTTTGTAATTTTGAACCTCAGTCAAGGGCTAGGATAAAACCTGAGCTGGTACCACCCTCCCCCTTCTAAGAACTATCCTGCCACATCAACGGGATGACTCTGAGTGCCCATCGATTCAATGTGCATCGGCTACATCACTAAGGTTTGAATTCTTAACACGCCGGCCACGAGTTCGTAACCCTAGTCTACTGGGTTTCTCGGACAGTGATAGCATAATTGGAACAAAGACAGACCCATAATCGATGGATGAAAAAATGAGGTGTCAGAATTTTAAATCAAAACCGGCACATATTTCAGGAATTAATGCATATCAAATTGCTCTCGGCTCGAAACTCTTTGACGGCCGGATATGAGTGTGATGGAAACAGTGCCAAAGCAGATATTGATCTCATCATCTGATTCCAAAACTGGTGTTTTATAAGAAATCAGGAAAAAATGATATTTAATTACAATATTTGGCTTTCAACCATTAGATCGTAATTTTTAACATATATTGACAAGTAAAATATTATCAACAAAACTATTATGAAATATAGTTCTATTCATTTTAAAAATAAAAAACTTTAAGTTTACTATTTATTTATATACTAGCTGGTATACCGGTTCTTCGCACGGGTGAATTGAAAAAATAAACAATACAGATTGAAGGATAAAGAATTTTTAATGAGTTAATTTTACGTGAATTGCAAATCAAACAAAAAAAATCGCATATCTCAGCTGAACAAAAAAAAATTGTTAAATTTCAAGTATGAAGGTTTAATAGCTGACAAAAAGAATGTTTTTAAAATTTATAACGCCTTGTGGGTCGATTTTTGAAAACACCTTCCGAAGCTGAACTCTGCTCAACAAAAATAACACATTGCTACAAATTTTGTATAATGAATACATAAAATAGTGTAAATCATTTATACTAGGGGATGTGTAATACGCTAATATTACTTTCTGTTGTATTTATTTTATGTTAAAATTGTAAGATTCCCAAGCAACGCCGTTCCTTACATTATAATGGCAATTCAATAGAAACAGCGAATTGTTGGTGATAGAGCCAAGTTGGCCTCATTTTGGTGACACTGTTGGCAATTTGGTAATTGATTGAATGGTGCAGAAGTTGATATACTGTAAAGCCACCTGGTGGGGCGTTGTAACAAAGAGAAAATCACAAAAACCTTCTCCACAAAAAATGCATATACATGCCAATTTTCATAGTGATCGGTTGAACGGTGTTGGAGAGTGATGTGATTTCATACATACAAACATCCACTTGTATATATATAGAAGGTATAGATTACATTAAAATGGCGATTCAGTGAAAACAAAGCGAAATGTTGGTGATAGAGCCAAGTTGGCATCATTTTCGGTGACCCTCTTGGAAACTTGGCGATTAATTGAATGGTGCAAAAGTTGGGTGAGCTACAACAAAGATGGTAGCACAAAAACCTTCTCCACAAGAAGATACATTTACATGCCAATTTTCAAAGTGATTTGATGAACGGTGTTTAAGTGAAGTACACACACATATTTCATATATACAAACATCAATTTTATATACATAGAAAAGAATAACAAAAAAAATTCTGAAGTAATACAAAGCACAAACAAGAAACATACTTTTCATATTATTTTAGTTTCATCAAATCAGATGCAGTCAAAACAGTTAAATTAATTTTCAATAAACTTGAAAAATATTTTTTCAAAACTACTGAGAAACCGTTTTTTAAACATTCAAAATTCATATCGATAAAGCAAAAATTGAATTCAAGATTGAAGAAAAACAGATTTCAGTCAATAAAATAGTACTCTTTTACAGAAAATTCTTTTAAAAAGCATTTTTTCAAGGCATATATCAAAGATCATTTAAACATTTAAAAAATCGTGACATATAGACGTTATCCAATACGATAGGAAAAAAAAAAAAGATTGGAATGATATTTTGATCTGCTCGAGCCCTTACGTTTTATCAGTTTGATACTATTCAGAACTATAATGTAAATAAAACTGTCCCCCCAGTGGAAAGGAAAACATTTTAAAAATATATGGAGTGAGTGAATATTAACGTCGACTGTTCATGTACGCGAGGGCTTTTGGTGATAGATCACGTCATTTTGAACCATGATCAAGTGACGTGGACGACACCTGAGCTGGCACCCCTCTCCTAACTACCACACCAACGGGAGAACGTTTCAGCTCTCGACAGATTTAGCGTGCATCACTGCCCTACACGGCAGGTCTTTAGTGGTACTGGGCTCTAACTCGTGACAAAGCCAACCACGATCCGATACCTATACCACTCGGCTACCGCGGCCACTAAAAATACATGAAGAAAACGTATTGTTTCAACGCTACACTGTTACATAGCAAGAGAGAGAGAGAATTATGACTCAAAAATTTTCCTTATACAAAGAAAATGCTATAGCTTACTATCCGGCGTGTCGGTAGTATAAATTTCACACAGATTGTAGTAAATAACAACGATACCAACGTTATCTGAACAATAAATCCAGGTTGCTTACTCGCAAATTCACAAATGCAGACCCAGATAATTCTCATCGTAACTAAGCCTAAAGTACATTGTCAAGACCATTTAATTTATTTTTATCTTTTACAGACTGCCTTGATGTTTGTTTTCTTCCTAATACTCTATTAGTGACGAAAGAGGCTTTCTTTGACGGCTATCAGGCTGAAAAATTATTGATTGATTTTAGCAGGGGTAATGTGCCAAAAATTATTTCTTCATTTTTTTTTGTTATTTTTATTTATTTGTTATTTTTTTTAGAAGAAAATGAAGCGCCGGAAAAGTATTTTGTTTCAGCTGGGCTTAAAGGCACCATGGAAGATTAATCGCCTATTCATGATAACAGGTTGTGTAGGAGAGTTCATATAATGATTACAGATCCGGAATAAATATCGGGTAGAGGGCAAAAAAAGAATAATGATTTATTTAAGTTGTTGTGCTTAGGTACGTATTTCAGATTTATACAAGAGGCGTTATTATCGACATATTGAGAAAATGCATCAAATGAATGTGCTCCATTTCTTAAGGAAATTTTTTTAGCATCTCAAATTTTTCACCAACTTAGATTTGTGTTAGTGAAAATTATTCAATTTGGAATTCTTAAGGCATCCAAACATGTACGGAGTATTTTTTTTTTTTAATAAAAAAAATAGCATACTAAAACGTTATAAATACTTCTTTAGGAATCAATACTAATAATTGCTAATATTTCTCTAACAATATTTTTAAAAAAACGTAACTAAATTTTACAAAAATTACAATTACAAGTGATATTTTAGCATTATTTTTGAAAAACTTCAAAGCCATTAGAGACAAAAAGTATAAACTTATATCATTAAATATATCACTGAAACAAATTTTAGATGCATTTATCTAAAAAATGTACTAAAATCTTAATGTTTAAGGTATCCGACTAGTTGGAAACCCGGGTTTTTTAAAAAGACAAAATGGATTTTTTGGATATTTATTTCATTTAAATTTAAAAATAGTAATGTTTTGCATTTTGACAAAAAAATTATTTAAATACAATATTTTAAAAAAATTAGAACACCCTTTTTTAAAAGCCCCAAAAGCCTTTTAAAAATTTTTTTCCCTTATATACTCAGCCCCTCTCACGGGTTCAACAAAAATTTTAAAAATTCACATGTTTTTAGAGTTACCACCAATTTTAAGTAATTATTGGCTTTTTTTTCTTAAAATTCCCCTCTGTTGTGTAAAACATGGATAAATAAGGTATATATTTCAAAATTTGTTGACCCTCTGTACAGGGGGTCTGAGCAATATCGGCAAAATATTATTATATGGCTTTTTTCCAAAAAAGAAATTTGAAAAAAAATTATTCTAAGTTCTTTTTTTCCCAAAAAATATTTTTTTAAAAAATTTTTTTAAAAAATTTTAAAACAATTTTAAAATTTATTCTAATCTAAGTAACTATCATTTATCATTTTTTAAAATCGGTTTTGAACGGGCGGGTACCTTAATAACAAAAAATTTTTTTATGAGTGAATATTATAAGAAATGTGACATGCTTTATAAGATCATTATTTCAATAACAGGCAATAACAAAAAATATTCATACAATGAGAAATATTTTAGTAGAATGAATAAAAATGATAGAATTTCTGTAGAAAATTAAATAAATATCATGTACAAAACGTTTCATCGAAATACGTTTATAGCATTTTGATTTATCAGACTTGCCGCTTTTAAGCCGGTTTTTCTAATTTTATAAAATTGGTTGTGTGCAACGTGGTCTCTATGTAGCGTAGAAACTAAAAAAGTATATTTTGTACAGCCAAAAGATAGAGGACTACTCGATAAAATAAAAAAAAACAAAAAAAAATATTTGTTTTGACCGAATTTGCTCATTTTAACGTGTTCAGATAACTTAAGCCAGATTTATGAAAATGTTATTCCGTATGTTTTAGAGACTTAGTTTTTGTTACAGTAATTTGTATTATTAGTGAACATTATTTGTACAGGAGTATAACATAAAGTTTCACTAAAATGATTTCATATATTTGATGTTGGTGTTTTTGTCCCATTATAAAGTATCTCATCGTTATACGTATTTATTCGAATCCAAGCCGCACTTTTTTCCCAACATTAATCTAATAAAAAAATTCCTTTATACGTGGACATTTTTCAGCAGACAAATATTTTTAAAAGTCAATTATGTCACAACATAAACATTTCCTTCACATTATGATATAGCTGCAAGTCAATAAGTTCAAGCTGTAGCTCCTAGGTGATGTATCAATATCAGCAGTAATGGGATAACAGAGCAAATTGAATTTAGGCTTAATTTTCTTAAAATTCTGAGATCCTGTGACCTCGCTGCCCCTCCTAGTATGGTGGTTAAGACACTCGGCTTGTAATCGAGTGGGCTCTGGTTCGAATTCCGAATAAGGCATGGCTGTATCTTCGGGAAAAGAAATCACATTTTCACCTGATATGGATTCCAGTCTTGAATGGAAAGCAGCGCACCCCTTCTGTTGTATGGTGGGATCATCGTTTGTAATAAAAGTCTAAAGTTCTTCTGTTTGTGTGTATTGTATATTTCTGTAATCTACTCTCGTCTTTCATATATATCCTAGTATGAAATACACCGCAACATCACTCTTATGACCTGTCTTCCAAACTCTGCAGATGACTCTTTGCTGAAAACTTTCAGGTATTCTGTTTTTTTGTTGTTGTTTTTAATAATGAAGTAAAGGGAATTCGATTTCCCTAATAATGAAATGTACGAAACGAGACCACGCACGGTAAGAAAATTTCGATTCAAAATTGATTTTTTCTGACTATCTTTGCAAGCCGCAGAAAGAAGAAAAAACTCACGTTTCTTTGCAGATCACAGTTTTCCCACCCTGTTGTAGACTATATACTCTTAAAATGCTTTCTATAAAGATCATATTACGTGTTCTCAGTGCCCTATTCTTAAGGGGTGTTGGAAAGCTAGAATCTTATTTTTTCGACAATTTGAGATTTTACATTTCCAAATTGTACAGATTTAACCTTTTTAAAACACCCTCAACGTAACCTCTGGAGTAATTAGAAGCCTAAACTTATTTTTAAATAATCATTGAAACTCGGCCACGCCCCTTTGAATGGCGAAAAATGTAAACATAGTACTTCTTTTTTGCAGAAAAGTTGAACATCTGATATAAACAAAAGCATGTATTTTTTATTGTAAACTGAGCCTTTTATTTTTTTATTTCCTAGCCGATGAAGTCTATTTACACATTAAGTATCAATCACTTCAACGTTTTTGAAGCTTCCAAAGTCTAATGACTTTTATGTCACTAGATTAAATTTGTTTATAATTGTTTTTAAAAAGTGTGAAGAAAAGGAAATTTGATTTCCTATTTGAAAGAATGAACATAGAACGCACTCATTTTCATTAAAATAGTTTTTCTGAAAATCTTTAAGGTAAAATAATAAAATTAAACGTTTCTATGCTAGATCACGGGTCTCCAACCTGTTTAGACTATATACTTAAAATGCTTTATAAATGATCATATTACGAGTAACAGTGCGTATTTAATGTTGAGAAAAAATAATCTTTATTTTTCGACAATTTGAAAATAATTACATTTTCAAATCATCATATTTAAACCCTTTGTAAAGGTCTACCTCAGGCAAAATCTTATTAAATAGAAGCATTTTTACAAAAAATCATTAAAAAATTTCTAACCCATTTTTGTAAAATGGATTTTAAAAACATTTGTACATTTCGCTAGAAAAATTTTAACATCTTATAAATCAAGTGTTTAAATCTTTTATTGTAAATTATCCTTTTATGTTTTTAAAATTCATGGCTCGAACATAGTCGGATACCTTAAAATCAATTTATCTCAAAATGTAAATTTTGATGTTCGATGTACCTTTTCTGAGAAACTACTGTTCACAGTTATGTAAATTTTTTTATATATTTAAATGATTACTAAAATGAGCCTTTTGTGAAAAACTCAATATTTTTTTTTACAAATTTTTTTTTATTTTAAAAAGGAATCAAATTACAACATGTTTGAAAAAATATTTTATAAATTATTAAAAAATTCAAAAATTTATTTTTTACCAATTTTTATTGTGAAAAAGGAATTAAATTTCACTTGTTTGATAAAATATTTTATAAATTATTAAAAAATTCAAAATTAGCTAAACATTCATTTCAGTTTAATGAGAAAGGTGTACTTTAATTGCACAAAAAATTTCAAAAATGTACATATAACAGATTTTGAGAAAAGATACATTGAAAACAACCAATTTTACATTGTCGGGATAAAAGGTTTCCGCTCTCCATAAAATGTTTTACATAAAGATCATATTACCGTGTTTCAGTGCCCTACTTTTAAAAAGCTATTCATAACTCTCTAAAGATTTATTTTAAAGATTAAACTAAAGATAAGAAAAGGCTAATTAATATTTAATATTTATTACCAAAATGCGACCGGGGTATCACTAAGTATTAACTCAAAATGTTTCTAAAATACATGGTCGTTGAAAATAAATATTTATTGCGAGATCCGAAACAAAAATAAATATTTTACAGTTACTTTTTGTTTGAAGTGTGCAGAGAAAGGGAAACTTTAAGTGAAAAGTTGTTGAATTATCTAAAATTATCTATGCGTTGTTTCAAACAAAGAACAAGATTTAAAAGTGCTTTCAATATGCTTTTATTTTTGCTCCTATGGGATTTTAAGCAGCTAATTTCCTCAAAAGCTAGAGTAATCTTTGAACATGACGGAAACAATTTTAATCGTGTGCCCAACGCTTTGATAATTAAAGTTAAGGTATTATATTCTCAAAGAAAAAATCTATAATCAGATTCTTTTAGAGATACTTATAATTTTGCCAGAGTTTTTTTATTAAAATGTATTTGCTTCAATGTAATATGCTTTGGGCTCGTTGAGAAATAAAAATTACATGATGGATTGGGAAAAAATAAATATAGTTATAAAACATATGGCAAATGAGTGTGTGATAATGAATTTAGAAAATTTCACAAATTTTTATGAAAAGTAATAATTGAAATAAATAACTGATATTATACTAATAATTATAAATCTTTGAAATGAAAATTAAATTAATACAGGGGCACATACAAAGAGAACGATTCAGAGAGTCTGAGCCCTCCCCCACACACACTCATTGGTTTTATACATATAGTACGTAAAATAATTCCGAAACATAAGTAACAATAATTAATTATTAATATTTAAATAATTTAGTAACAATAACTAGGAACTTTAATTTCGTATTTGTTTTTAATAATTTATTAATTAAAAGGTTTTAAATATTTATTGTAGTTTCTTTTGTACTGTGTTTTGTTCCGAACACTGTATAAAATCAAAATAATATGTTGGGTGACGTATTGGGGTATAAGAAGAAAATGGTAGATATTCGACCTTCAACCCCCTCCTTGAAAAATTCCTGTATGAGCAACCAAATCAATAATAAAGGTCCTGTAAAACAAAATTTATGCATATAGATATTAATAGTATTATTGAGATTAATTCAGAGTTTCTCAAACTGTGGGATGCCCCCCCCCTTGAGGGGCGTGACAACTCTTCAAGGGGGGGGCGAGCATATTGAAAAGTTGAAAACTAAAGATTATTCAAAACATTATTAATTTACCGAAAGTAAGCAAACAAAATACTTTCTGACATAATAAAATATAAAATACACACACATTTACACTGATATAATACACTTATGAAAGTATCTGTACTGTACAATGTATTTTATTATTAATTTAACAATAAATACTAAGTTAAGAACAATCTTGATAATTACCAGTGACCCACCCCATGGGCTTGTATTAACACTTTCTTTGATGATTTTTGTACGGTTTATAATTAATTCCTTAGCTGCCGATTAAAAGTTACTTCGGTTTGGTCCCCAATGCCAGGGTTTTCCACGTAGACACGCGTATTTTGATGTTTATTTGTGGGGGTGGGGGGAAGAAAAGGAATAAATAAGCAAAATCCTCTGAAATAAGTAAATCCTTTTCAAAGATCTGTCAAAATTCTTTTATTGTGTTCCAAAGCCTAGGAATAGTTTTATGGATAGCAGTGCACAGAAAAGATCGTACTTCGGAAAGACGTATATAAACGTCCAGAAGATTAATGCTTTGGCTGAGCGAGACGTTTATATACGTCGGTGGCACATAAGAGGTTAAAGTCATACTGTAGCTTTAGTGTAAAAGTATAGTATTATATTGAATTCAATACAATGTTATTGTATGGAGGGGGGCGCGATGAAAATGATGATTGAATTTTGGGTCCCGAGTATTGAAAGTTTGAGAAGCACTGGATTAATTCATTATAATATATATTTGTAATATGATTATATAAGTAAAATATTACTATAGGGATATTTCTTATTCGTATCATGCTATATTATATATCTTTGATTTTCTAGTTATGTTTATAGCAACTTATGATACATTAAAATGCTATATTAAAATCTTGAAATTCACTAAAAGATGTATTAACTTTACTATGATTATTTATATTTGTATTATTTTTAATGATTATTTTTTAGTTATTATCTATGTATTTTATTTTCATATGTCTGATTCTTATGATATGGAGAATTTGGTTGTATTAGAGTATTTAACATTTTGTAAACAATGAAATGTCTTGTAAAAATGCAATAAATAATGCATTTTCATTGGCGATAAAGGAGTTTTTAATACAGGCATTTAGTACATCTAATTTTGCAATAACAATAATTTTACAATTTTACAACTTAATCACTATTTCTAAAAATTAACATGAAAAATTTCTGTAAACAATTTGTTCTGTTCCGATAAAACTAAACTGGCATATGTTTTTGTGGAACTTTTAAAATTACATATATTTAGATTTCTCAAATTATGTGTTACTAATTTCATTTTATTTCCTTTGAAATAATATTGCAAGAATTTGCATTATTAATTAAAAATCTCTGTATTCAAAATTATTAATTCGAGTAAAAACTAAACAACCCTGAATTTGGCGATTTCAGCAAAACTTCAAACAGCTATTCTAAACCAACACTATTTCTGTTAAAAGAATAAAATAACTCTTTATAAAATGACAAAGAAAGGGTTATTGTAAAATAATAGATGAAAAGAAAAAGAACAAAAAGACAAAACTTTCAAACTAAGAATTTGTAAAAAATAACTTAAAAGAGGCAGTACCACACATGCGATCTACCGGGCACCATGTATTTTTATCATTAAAATAAAAAAAATATTAATTTGTGTGTGTTTCGGAATAAATCTATTTACTTTTTAAAATAAAATTTTGTGAATACTTGTTGAGAAAGAAAGAATAATCAGTAAAACTAAATAATGGAATATTTTATTTCTTGCAATATTACCTCAAAAATGATTCAATCGTAGAGATGTAAAAATATACACTGGAAGTTTTTTCAGAAGTTCATTTGCTGTTAGAAACCAAATAAAATTTAGTTTATGGTTTATGTAGAAAAAGAAAACATGAATCACGTTTCTTTCTCTTTCATTGTCTGGAAATGAATACGAGCAAAACAGACGCATATACATTCTGCATCTAAAGAATTCCTCATTTCAGACACATATTTTTTTTATTACTTTTAGTTCAAAAATAACACAAATACTAGTTTAAAAAATACTATATCTTTTAGTATAAGCATGATATTGTATCTTTCTACTGTTTTTTCACATGGGCCCAATAGAATAGTACTGTTTGTTAATTCAGTGACAATATTTACAGAAGGATACAGCATTACAATGTGTGGATGAAGAGTTATGTTAAAAGCAAAAGAGGGGATAAAAATCATATAAATACACTAGCAGATATAACAGTTCTTCCCAAGGTTGAATTAAAACATAAAATCGAGATAGGAAGATAAAAAAAAATAATGTGGTCAGAATTTAATTAATATTTTAAATAATTTTATGTAAACGGCAAATTAAACTCCAAAGCAAAAAAAATATTTAGCAGATAAGATAGCGAAGTGAAATAAAAAAATACAGTATAACTACAATACCCGGTATTTCCCACGTCCATCTGTGTTAGCCAATAAACAAACATTACCTAAGTTTTCTTTTATTTATTAAAATATTATTTTTGCACCGCTGAGGTAGACGATTTCCACAGAACCCGTTCGCAGCGGATATATACTCAACAAAAAAAACATGGCTGCTAAGTTTAAAGAATATAGGTCTAATAATTTCGGAGATGTCGCAATAAGTAAGTCACTTTTCTCCTAGAGATTGTGAAAGACATAGAGAGAGGCGATATATGTTTTGCCTTTTAAGGTATCCGACTACTTGTGACTTTTTTGAAAAAATGGAGAAATGGGGATTTTTGTGATTTTTAGATTTATTTAGTATATTTTAAGAAAGAAATCCTAAATTTGAAAACAGAAAAAAAGTTATTATTATTAAAAAGGGAAAAAACTGGAGAAAATGTACAAAAAATTAAGTAAACGGGGCCCACTCTGTACAAACATTTTATGAACGAATTCTCAGTTTTTCAATTTTGATATGTTACTTTGTTATTCCTGTTTGAAATTACCTTCAGGATAAGAGATATTTTAAATTAAACAAAAACTAGAGCACTTTATCTTAGTAATTATATGAAATTGCTTAAAAAAAACAGTGATTCTATTCCCATAATGGACTGAAAATTTCGAAATAAAATAGTGATTAATAAATCTGAAGGTCAAAACAATTCTACTGTTATACAAAAAATACACACAAAATTTCAGCAAATTATTTTCAAAACATTTTGAGCAATCGCTGTCCCCATTTGAGCTTTTCGAAAAAAACACATTTCGAATAAAACGCATTTTAAAGTTTGACATCTTGTGTGAAGTTATTGCATCTGCTTTTACTAAAACATTTTTAGTTTTTGTTCTAGTGAATGGAAAATAAAAAACTTGGTATTTTTATTAAGCTAATACTATGGCCTATAAAATAAAATCATGAAAAATTGTCAATTTGTGAAAAAAATCATAATTTTAGGGTAGTCGGATATCTTACGCCTCTGTAACCCCTAGGAAGTCGATTTCCACAAAATCATATCTTTTGAATTTCTGTTCAACAAAAGAAACATGCCTATTATATGACATTGTCATGCCTCTCAGCATTGTAATGAAACTTCTAGGTGCAGATAAAGTTACTTCTTTCATATCATTAAAGCATTATAAAAAAAAAACGTAGAATTTATTCTTGGCATTATATAAGTAAAATAGCCAATTACACCTTCAGAAAATCCTTTTGATCTGACATTATTCTGTCAATCGAATAGCCATAAACTTCAAATATGTTCATTACACATAGAAACCAAAACTCAAGGTGAATTATTGAAAAGTTAAAAAATAATAATAATAATAAATAACGCCGCCAAAACAGGTTGAATTTAGAAACTCGATTAATCTCTCCGAGAAAGAAGACGTTTGATTGTTACCTTCTCATGCCTAAATCTGTAGAGTATTTTTTAATTTGTATTAGTAACTTAAAATAATTTTCTTTTACACACACACACACACTTTCACGCTACTTAATACTTCTCTCAATACGTTACAATGTCAAATTTTATCTGTAGGTCTAATAGTTCTGAAGATCTTGTGACAAGTGAGTCATTTTTCTCCTGTATATATACATAGATATAGATATGTAATCCTTTTGACAACGTATGGCAGACATGTTTTATTCACATGAAAGATCATGGATCATCACTCATTTCTTCGACTTTTCTTTGGAATATAATTACTTATAATAGGATAAATCTATGTTTCCCTATCGAAAGAGATTTACGTTTTTTGTTGAATGTGACATGGCATTGAAATCGGCAGTTATTATAGAACAGGGATGGCGAATCAGTGGCACTCGTGCCATTAACGGCACGCGACACAATATTTTGAGCAAGCCAGTTTTCGAAATGATTTGCATTTTATTTCAAAATAACAGAGTTCACTATGAAGTATTATGAACAAATTCGAGTGATCGATCACGGAGGTGCACTCTCATTTGGGGTATTGTCTTAGTTACGTCACGTCGTGGACTGCAGTTGCTTATGATGCAAAATTGTCTACGCATAGCATAGGCAATTTCGTTGACACAACTGTATTTGAAAGTTTATTTGTGTTATATTTAAAAATTTTTAACTGTAATTTAACATGGCTAGTTCAGCATAAGAACAAAAAGTGCAAGATGTTAAGCGTAACAGAGAATTTCAAACTTGGAGAATTTAGAAATATGGCATTAATTAGTAAAGGCGACAAAGCGGTGCGTGTTTTATGTTCTGGAACAAATGTATGCAGAACATCGTCTGTAACTCGGCATTCTAAAACAAATCACAAATCCTCTTGTCAAAAAATGAACCACAGCAAAAATAATTAATTGCTTGAAACCATTTAGCAGATGACTCCACTGCAGTATGCTTTGTACTAAAAGTAACATCTTACAGTCCTAATATAAGTTATCTGTATCCAATCTACAACAACAGAAGTCACACTAATGCTACTTTAATTTGAATTTCACGCATAACTAAAACATTTCAACTATACAGTGTAAAAAGTATTTTTCGTAGTAAATAAAGAATTTTGAGTTGTTGGTATTTAGTTTTCTTATTTTCCAATAACCACAAGTCAAACTTTTTTGACTGCACGTCTATGTCTCAGTATACACTTTTTTAGAAAAAAATGGCCCATTGATCCATAAAGGTTTGCCACCCTGTTATGGAACATAGCGTATTCAAAAATGGAAAAACTATTCATAAAGTAATCTATATTTTTTACTCGTTGTGCTCTTTGTTAGGTTACTGACATTTGATATTCATTTTAATTTGTGTATGATTGAAATCCTTTATATCAGTATGACATCAATTATTAAGCCCTTAACAGCCGAGGAAAAGTTACGAAATGCAAACCCCAATGCAACCGTTTTTTCCAGATGTGCGGGTTGTTACGCGGTTTAATGGGGGAAAAGGGTAAAAGCTTGTCCTTCCAACTAAAAATTGCTAACATTCACTTTAGAAAGAAGAAAAGAAAAGGATAAAATAATAAAATGAAAATACAAAAATTTAAGCTCTGGTGTTACAATAAAATAAAAACAAGTAATGATAAAAAAAAGTCAATTTCTACACTGCTGGCCAGCGTAAATGCATCCTGAAGGAAGTATGCAAATAACATGAAATTTACAACGTGCATTAGCGGAGGTGAGATATGCAAATGATTAGAATTTTAGCGCAGACACACATCTCGCGCACCTGTGGCGCCAACTCAAAGCACTATTTAAGGCTTGGAGATTTCGACGATTTCAAGTTTGGCAATTGGGTTTTCTTGTGGTTTTTTCAAATAACGATCAGTTATGTCTTTCAAACAGTGATCAGCTTTTGATCAAGTATCCGAGTTCGACAGAGGAAGGATAGTGGCCTA
>BMAV01014802.1:25836-44797 GCA_019973955.1 Trichonephila inaurata madagascariensis
AAGAGAAAAAGATCACTAGGGCACCTCGGGAGCGTGAAACCCGTACTCACCTAAAGAAGGTGAGCCCCCTGAGGGGATTTTTGTATTGTATAGTTATATTGTTGTATTATTGCATTATATTATTATAATTCTGTTATTTTATTATATTGATATTGTTGTAATATCGCATTCAATTTTTACAGTTGTGTTATTGTAATGTATTGTTATAGTGTTGTATTATTGTACATGTACATGAGTACAATGAATCCACAACCGAAAATGGTTGTTGGATTTTCATGTTCATTCAATGCATTTGACAACAATAAAAAAATTTTAGTTTGTAATGAAAATAGCTTTTTTTATAATTTATCATTTTGTTAGTAATTATACCGATAATGAATGAATAAATCTGAATAATGAGAGCTTAACATACAAAAATAAGTTATTATTTTTGTTTCAGATGTGAGAACATCATTACATGTTCAAGTCGCAAGCTTATTTTAGTAATTCTCAAAAACTAGAAGATAAAACCTTTCGTTTTCTTAGCTGCTTAGAAAATTAGTAATTCTCTGCTACAGAAGGGATTACTGATATGAATCCATATCAATATAAATATTTCTCTTACATTCAGTATCAAAACTATTGTCTTAATAATAATTAACTGGGGTTGTTGCTTACTATTTTTATTAACATCTCTGGATATCTTATTTCTCTCTTTTATGAATGTGTTTTACCCTTTGAGTTCCAATGGGATCGAAAATTTATTCTGAGTCCCATTTACATTCCAACATTGGAATAAACTTATAAACAGATTTGATTTAATTGAAATCACTGTCTGATGCAATAAAACTCATACATTTTAGTCTGAACACTCAAGCTCTTAGAGTTGGGGATGAAATAATTGGCAACATTACTTCACTGGTTCCTATTTCAAATTATTTTTATTTATATTTAAGAATTTCTTACTTAGCCTCGAATTGCACAAAAAACGAGTACGAGTATTCAAGCATAGTAACGCAATATAATCAACACATTCACGAAGCCTTTCATCTGCCACGTTCTTTTTGTCGAACACTTTATTTTTCCCCGTATAAGAACCTGATAAAAAAGATATTAGTAAAGAAGCACGCACTTCATTTCACAAGAGAAAATAGTTGTTTTTATAATTATCGGTACCTGAAATATCCGAACATTTTTATCTTCAAAGGGGAGAACTTGCACAGCGGTGTTTTTTTCCCTAAGAATTCCACCTTATGCAAGAATAAAGCTAATAAACAGATTAATGATCAATGCTGCGTGGAAGACAAGAGGTGGAAATTTGGAACCGAAGTATTTGCGGTAAATTGATTGAAAGGTTTTATTTATTTATTTTGCTTTAGAATATCATGACTTGGAAGAAATAATCATTAAGAATTAAATGAAAGCAATGTATCTAACGGGAATATAACTCAGAGGCTTTGTGTAAGCGTATTTATTCTTTTAAAAAATGTAATAATTGTTTCTGGTTTATATAAAGGTTACAAATTATAAATTCTAAGTGAATTATTTCAAGAGTTAGGCTAATTACAGCGCGTATACAAAATTTAAAAAGTTTTTCTACAAATATTTGACAAAAGCATCCGAATATAATTTTTTAATAACAGAACATAATAAGTTAATCAACTTCAAAATATCTGATATTTGCAAGTAATTCAACAGAGAACAATAATATCGTAAATATATCATTTCCAATAAACAGCTTATTTCTGAAAGTTAACTTTCTGAATGAAGTATTTCATGATTCATGAGAAATGAATTTACCTTAAAACTTCAATTAAAATCAAGTGCTCAGAAGTTATTTTTAAGGTAAAATCACATTTTCTTAAATTACATTTCTTTTTACGTCAGGAAAAAATGTGTGTGTGAATTTGAATATTAAACAATCTTTAGAAAACAATTTCCGAAACAAATGTGCCAAATAGTTTGCAATTGTTACGGATAGAAATAAAAATTTTCTAAGCTAATTATGTTTTAAAGGAAGTGATTAAAAGTACCAAAATTACAAGTTTCATTAAAATTTAAATTACCTTGAATACTACAATGAAAAAAAGCTATTTATATTCATTAACTATCGCATGCAATTTCATTAAGGTATCCAACTACTTGCAACAATTTTTTTTTTTTTTGAAAAAATGGAGATATGGGGATTTTTTTTATGATTTTTAGATTTATTTAGTATCTTTAAGGAAAAAATTCTAAAATTGAAAACAGAAAAAAAATTATTATTATTAAAATGGGAAAAAACTGGTGAAAATATACAAAAAATTACATAAACGGGGCGCAATCTGTACAAAAACTTTAAGAACAAATTCTCAATTTGTCAATTTTGATGCGTTACTTTGTTATTCATGTTTGAAATGACTTTCAGGATAAGACATATTTTAATTTTTATAAAAACTAGAGCACTTTATCTCAGTGATTATATGAAATTGCTTTAAAAAATAGTGATTATATTCACGTAAAGGACTGTGAATTTTCTTATAAAACAGTGATTGATAAATCTGAAGGTCAAAACACTTCCACTGTTATACAGAACATGCACACAAAAAATTCATTAAATTATTTTCAAAACTTTCTGAGCAATCGCCGTCCCTGTTTGAGCTTTTCGACCAGAAAACACATTTCAAGTAAAAAGCGTTTTAAAGTTTGACATCTTGTGTAAAGTTATGGCATATGCTTTTACTAAAACACCTGTAGTTTTTGTTCTAGTGAATGGGAAATAAAAAAACTTGGTATTTTTATTGAGATAATAAGATGGCCTATAAAATAAAATCATAAGAAAAATTTGTCAGTTTTTCAAAAAAATCATGATTTTAGGGTAGTCGGATACCCTAAAAACGAGAAGAAACACTACTATGAAGTTGGCAGTAGCATGAAATTATCAGAGATTCTAAGAAAATATGACTTTAAATCTGAAAGTAGAATTTATCTAAATAGTTACATAAGTTCTTGTTCCTTTCTAAAGAGCTTAACCCTTTATCTACCGAAGGTACTTATATACTCATAAGCACCACACAATTTAAAATTACATAGAATAAGCTTTTTTAAGAATACTCTGACGATACTTAGCAGGAATATTCTTTTACACCCACTCTTCCAAGATATATGGTAGCTCGGATTCTATGATGAGTATTTTAGCTGGGAAGGCGAATAGTTTCATAGCGGAAATTGTACTTTGCTATGTACAAAGAATTTATTGCTTTGTTACAGTGTCAGCTATAAACAAATGAAAGAAACTTTGAATACAATAACAAGAAAATATGTAACTATGTGTTCACTATATGTAACATCTTAATCTTTATGAAAGATTAATTAAAAGGATCTATCTTATTAAGAATTACAGAACAAATGTCCTTTTAATTTTATACCAGTGTTCCAGATCTTTCAAAACAAGCTTATAATAATCTTTTATTATTATTATGCGTTAATCAAAGCAAAAACATACATTTTATCTTAAATTAATTCTTCAAAAAAATGGAATTAGTAAAAAATAGCTTAAACTTTTATTGCCGAGGAAATAGTTTCAATAATACATAAATGTAATAAAAGAATAACTGAAATTTGATATCCAATAGTACCACTTTGAGAAGCTAAATCAGTGCTTCTCAAAGTGGTAATATTCGCTACCCAATATTTAATCATACTTTTCATCTCGCTCCCCTCTCCTTCATACAATAACAATGTATTGAAAATTTATAATAATACTATACTTTATTCAAACTACAATACAACTTTAACTTCTTAAGCGTCCCCGGTGTATATAAATGTCTCGCTAAGCCAAAGCGTTTATTTCCTCGAACGTATATATATGTCTTTCCGAAGTACGATCTTTTCAGTGTACTGTTATCCATAAAATTATTTCGAAGGTTTTGGAATGAAATAAAAGGAAATCGACAACGTTTGCGAAATATTTATTTTTTTTTCAGATTATTGTTATTATTATTATTTTGCTTCTTTATTCCTTCCCCCTCCACCACCAATATATCACATACGCGAGCCTAGGTGGAAAACGATTGGCATTGGGAAAGCGAATCGCGTAACTTTTAATCGGCAGTTATGGGATTATTTATAAACTGTACAAAAAAAAATTATCAAGATAGGTCTTCATTTTTGTTTTTAATTATATATATATGACAAGCCCATAGGGTCATTGGAATTAATAAACTTGTTCTTAACTTAGTATTGTTAACTTAGTTATAAAATACATTGTGTAGCTTTGATACATTTATAAGTTTAACATTTCAGTGTAAATGTGTATTTTATTCTTTACTATGTCAGAATGTATATTTTGTTTGCTTACTTTCACAGTAAATTAAAAAATTTTTTAAATAATCTTTTGTTTTCAACTTTTTAATATGCTCGCGCTCCCGTCGTAGTTTTGCCACGTCCCCTAAGGGGGGGGGGCACGCACCACAGTTTGAGAAACGCTGAACTAAATGCATTAATGTATACTTTTTTTTATATAAATTATTTTAATAACCGAATGTATAAATCTTCATTAAATACAAATGCAATAATCGACTGCTCTTCAACCACAGAAACAAGGTACAAATCAATGTTCTAAAATTATTATTGAACTTTGCCAATCTTCCCCCTATAATCCATAATATACAATTATAATCAAGCAAATGCTAATAAACCAGTGATTGAAAAGGAATTAGAGGGAACCAATACACAATTTTCCTACAACTATTCCATCGATTAATCCATTAATACGGTTGAGTTTACGATGGATAGGGGAGTATTTCATTATCCGGTTTATGAATTGTAAGCTAGCTCGTAAGGCAGTCAAATAGTTGGCTTTCCTTGAATTACCCGAGCAGGTATTTCACACGCCCTGGATGGCTGATACGGACAATTGCAGTTGTCCGGAAATAGACCTCCCATCTGCAGTGACAGTCAATCAGGGATGGGATGCAAGGCTGTTGTGAGTGACCATTTGGTGTTCCAAAACGAGGTATTTGGAATAAAATGGAAGATTCTTAGTCTGTGGTGGCATCGAAATTGGATGAAGAATTAATCTCATATTGGGTTTTTGTTGAAAAAATTTAATATATTGTGACTTAATGTTGATTGAGAAAATTATATAAATTTCTCTTAAATCAAGAGATTTTCTTTCAAAGAAAAAAATCCTAATAACTTTTTAATAAATAATAATTTCAGGACAAACGATCCCTAAAATAAAATTAAAATTAAATCCGTATAACCAGCTAATTCTTACCATATACATTCCAGTATTTTATTCCTTTTACAATAGAACGTCGTTTATCCGGATATTATCCGGAACGTCAAATATCCGGACCTACTTTGGCTCAATAGAATCAGAGATCTTGCAGCGAAAAAACGAAGGTGTACATTGGTACAGCGAAAAATAAGTGATTATTTTCCTCAATATAGGTAAAAGTGCAACATTTTGCACCTATTTTGCTTTTTCTTCAAGCATGTTTCCCGCATTTGATGATTTTCAATATTTGTATAGTGTCCGGTTTCATACACTGCATGGATCGCATTCGGTTTTCGGTTACCCAAACAATCGCGTATCCGAACGGTGTCCGGTCCCAATTGGTTCAGATAAACGACGTTCTACTATATTTTCTTTCTTGCCGTATAAACCATGGCTAAAACATTTTTTCATAAATCTTGATAGCTAATTTATGTAATCTAGATATTTATTTAATTTTGAATAAGTATGATATAAGTAGCATTAGCTTAGAAATACTTGGTTATATTATTGAAATTACTTTTATCCTTGTTTCCCTTATATAACTTTCGTCCAAAATTATCAAATGAAAATGGATTAAGCATTTTGTGTCTATTTTTCTTTTATAAAATGCATATAACATTAGTATTACGAACTGTTTTCATATCAAGAGATGCATAAGCACGAATATATATACTTGCTCAAATCCATTTATTATTCTGATACAGCTTTACGTATTGATTGATTGAATATTAACGTCGCACTGTTCAGCTGCACGAGGGCTTTTGGCGACAGACTACGTAATTTTGAACCATGGTCAAGTGACGTGGACGACACCTGAGCTGGCACCCCCTCTCCTAACTACCACATCACACCCACGGGAGGACATTTCAGCTCTCGACAGATTTAACGTGCATCGCTGCCCTACACGGTGGGTCTTTGGTGGTACTGGGCTCGAAATCGTGACAAGACAAGTCACGGTCCGATACCTATACCACTAGGCTACCACGGCCTCACAGCTTTACGTATATGACACCTCGTAAGCAGCAATAAACGAGCAAGCAACTAACTTATTATTACTAAAGTATATTTAATACCAAGAAACACATGTACATATTATCTTTCGTTCATTGATAACTCTCTCTCTCTCTCTATGCATTTCAGTTCTCTCTGAAAGTGCCTTCAAAACTTGAAGAGGAATTTACAAAATCGGATTAATTTTTTTAAGTTTCAGTATGACTTATGCGGTCCATAAGAGGGCTTTTATATAAAAATTAGCAATAATGGCTCACTAAAACGCACATATATATGAATGGATAAAACACGACTTTCAAAAAGGAAGAATCATTGAGATTTTCATGCTGAAGTTAATAATATTTCGGTAACTGTATAGTTTATGTACTGTTCATGTACAACTGCGATTAAAGTATGCCAACGACTGGAGTAACGGTACTTTTTTTTATGTAGCATTGGAGAAACTATGGAAAGCAATGTTTGAAAGGCAAACATGGGTTCGAAGGTGCGTGAACACAAACATGCTACATGTGAACAACTACAGTTTCAAACGATTCAATGGATTTTCAGACCTGGATGTAAGTCAGCATTTATCAAACTGTGGGGCGCGTCCCCTTGGGGAACGAGACAACTCTACGAGGGGGGCGCGAGCATATTGAAAAGTCGAAAACAAAAAATTATTAACTTACTGAAAGTAAACAAACAAAATATACATTCTGACATAATAAAAAATGAAATTAACATTTACTGTGATGTAATAGACTTATAAATGTATCAGTACTACACAATGTATTTTATAATTAATTTAGCAATACTAAGTTAAGAATGTTTATAATTACCACTGACCCTATGGGCTTGTCATATATATAATTAAAAACAAAAATTAACACTTATTTTCATAATTTGTACGGTTTATAATTAATCCCTTAACGGGCAATTAAAAGTTACGCGATTCGCTTCCCAATGCCAACCATTTTCCACGTAAGCGCACGTATGTGATGTATTTGGGGGGGGGGGGGAAATAAAGAAGCAAATAATCTGAAATAAGTAAATCCTTCGTAAACACTGTCAAGGTACTTTTATTGCACTCCAAAGTCTTCAGAATAATTCTATGGATAGCAGTGCACAGAAAAGATAATACTTCGGAAAGCCGTATATATACGTCCGGGGAAATAAAGACTTTGGCTTAGCAAGACGTTTATATACGCCGGTCGTGCTTAAAAGTTTAAAGTCGAATCGTAGTTTAAGTGTCAAAGTATAATATTATTGGATTCAATACATTGTTATTGTATAAGGGGGACGCGATTAAAATTATGAGTGAATATTGGGTAGCGAATATTGTAACTTTGAGAAGCACTGATGTAAGTGAACCGTATGACGAATCCTGTTACGTATGGGGCTAATTACGCATACTGGCTTTGGAAGCTCTACCCACAAATCCGATGGCCATTTTCTCCAAGACCCTGAAGCAGAATTCCTCACTGAATATTATAAGATGCCAGTCTGATGGTATCCATGAATATGGTCGACGTTATCATACTAGACAATTCTGCCACTGTTACTGTTACACTCAGATATCTTAACACCCACTGTGAACGTAGCTTCGATTCAACTGAGATGATGTAATCAAGAGTGATATGGAAGAGACTATACTATGCTGGGTAACGTATAATTGTGCCATTGTGACAGTTCGAACTCTTGTCATTCTCTGTCATCCAATCTCGCCTTAAATTCGCCTTTTTTCCAGAGCTTTCATTTCATCGATGAGCTCCTTACAGAAATTACTATGAATATACAGTCGAACCTCCATATTACCAGCCTCTATATTGCGAATATTTCTTTATAGTGAACTTTTTCCTCGAGCCAAGAACATTTTACGATTTTCTACTTAAAAAAATCTCCCAATAGCGAAGTACATTTTCTATAAAGCGAACTTTCTCCCTTGTGATTCAATTTTTCGTCTCCTTTTTTTTAAGTATTTCTAGACATTTCAAGGTATTCTTTCTATTAACTCCTTTTATGGTGGTTATAAATCTTTAACTAGTTTATTAGGTACCTTGATCTCAGAGGGCAACAGAATTGTGGACGTTACATCCAAGAAGTACAACCTTTAACTCTCATCGCCCTATTCACTGGAAACATCTTTGATATCCCTTTTCACCCGCAATGAATTTGTCTCGTATCCTTGAACTAATATCCGTTCATTTGTAGTGTGGATCAGTCGCTTTGGTAACTTCGTTTCTTGTAGTTCGAAAACGTCAAAACGTGTGTTTGAGCATCAAAAAAAAATTAATTTTTCAGGAAGGGGATATAAGCGTCAAGAAACTTTCCTTGCAGTTTTTCTTTCTTTATGATGGGTAAGATATATAAAATAAATATTCTTCACTTAAAAAAAGGTGTGAATAATCATTTTTTAATATAGAGTGTTTATGAACTTAAAATTTGTTTTATGTGGTTTATAAAGAAAATTGAAAGAGATGAACCTCCATATAACGAATTTTCTACTTAACGATCTTTTTGGGGGGATTTAGCGACTTCGTTATATAGAGGTCCAACTGTATTTGTACTGTCGTGTTGATATGGGATCTATTGTTCCGTATGAACAACCACGCACCTGATCTATTCGAAAGTGAATAAATCGTTTAGTTGTATGTAAAGCTTTCGGCAACGCAAGAACGACATTTTGTTGTTGTTTCTCTCAAGTATTACGATGCTGGAAAAGAGAAAACATACACCCCTCGCAATCGTTATCTATTTTATACAGCTAATAGCACAATAGAAACGCATGCTATTATCTGAGTTAGCATCCATTGGCCTTGAAAACCTACTAATTTATATTGTTTGTATAAAGGAGCTTTTGATGTATATTTCCTCATTGGGATCAAGATTTTTATTAATGATCATGCATAAAATCGTTTGAATAGTATATGAGTATATGAGGGAAAAAAAAATTCTGGTTCTATTCTTCTAAATATCTATATACAGTTGAACCTCTATATAACGAACCTCTATATTACGAATTTTTCTATATAGCGAACTTTTTCCTGGAACCTTCAACATTTCATAATTTTCTTCGTAAAATAACCCTTCTATAGCGAAGTGCCTTCTCTATTCAACGAACTTTTTTCTTTTGTGATTCAAATTTTGTTCTCCCTATTTTTTAAAGTATTTCTGAAAAAGTATCAAGTTATTCTCCCTTTTACACATTTTACGGTGATTACACATCTATTGCTGAGAGCAATAGAATTCTGAACGTTTCATCCAAAAAGTGCAATCCTTGCCTAGTTCACTAGAAACATCTTCGATATCCTCATTCGCCCTCAGTGGAGTTATCCCGTGTTCTAATTATAAAATAATATGTTTCACATTACTTGTATGGTTAAAATTATAAAATGTCCTTAAAATTCATTAATTTTAATATAATATTATTTTCTTAGTATTGAAAATACAGTGAATTCTTCGACATGCTTTTTTCTTGTTTTCCTTGCAGTTTTTCTTTCTTCCTTTCTTTTTTGATGGGTAAGATATGTAAAATAAATATATATCAATTTTAAAAAAGGTGTGAATAATTACTTTTTTTTTTAATATATAGTGTTTTTGAATTTAGAATTCGTTTTTTATGTGGTTCATAAAGTATATTAAAAGATAAACCTCCATAAAACGAACTTTTTCCGGGATTTAGCGACTTCATTATATAGAGGTCGAACTGTATATAAAAGAGAAAGCGATTCACTCGCTTACTCACTCACTCACTCTCATCACGATATCTCCAAAACTATTAAATTTATAGACTTGAAATTTGGTAGGTATATTCCTTTCATGGAGTAGAGATCCGCTAAGAAAGGATTTTTGCTAAAATCGAACCCCAAGGGGGTTAGGAGAGGTTAAAGGTCGTTATAGATAAATATTCCCGTAGTGTTTTTTAACTATTAGGCCAACAGGCTTGAAATTTGATAGGGATCGTTCCTTTTATAGAGTAAAGATCTGCTGTGCAAAAGAGATTTTGCAAAAATTGAAACTCATGAGTTGTTACAAGACCTTGAGAGGTGCGAGTTATAACAAAAAAATTCCCTTTCCAGAATTATTAAATATATATGCTTAAAATTTTGTTGCAATATTATACTTTGATGTAATAGAGATCCGTTACAAAAAGAAATTTTGCAAAAAATCAACCCTCTATGGGATTGCGATTGGTTGAAGGGTGTTACAGATAAGTATTCCCATTTTGGAACTATTAGACCTACAAACTGAAAACTTGGTATTAATGTTCCTTTCACGAAGTAGAATTAAACTAAGAAATTTGTTTTTTGAAAATCGACCCCAAGGGGGTTGCGATGATTTAAGGGGCGTTATAGATAAATGTTTCCTTTTTGGAACTATTTAAAGACTTGAAATTTGGTAGGCATATCACTTTCAAGGAGAAGAGATCCGCTACAAAAGAGGTTAAGGAGGGTTAAGGGGAGCCTGTTTTGGAATATTAAACCTAGACTGGAAATATGGTAGGCATATTCCTTTTATGAAGTAGAGTTCAATAAAGAATTGGTTTTGCAAAAATTGTCCCTAATGTAGGGATGCGAGGTTTTAAGGGGCGTTTTAGATAAAAATTCCTGTTTTTGAACTGTGTCAGGTTTATATATTTGAAATTCGGTAAGCACATGTTTCTTTAGTAGAGTAGAGATCCGCTAAGAGCAGATTTTTTGGAAATAAACTCCACTCCTATCGAGGAGAGGAGAGTTACTGAAACGTATTGATAAAAAAAAAATTTTTTTTCGAACGTGGTTTTTGTTGTTGTTGTTGTTATTGATTAATTGAAATCTGCAAAGAACAGGTCAAAAGAGTTTGGGGTTGGGGGTTATTGATAAAAAAAATTCCGATTTGATCAATTACATTTAGACTTGGAATTTGCCAAGCACATTTTTTTATTGAGCAGAGATTCATTATAAATGAATTTTGCAGAAATCTACTATAGGGGAAGAGTTAACGAGAGTGTGTGTGTAAAGGTAATTCTACTTCAATTTTAGAAATTACTATTTAGAAGTTCTGTCTTTTTTAAATCAAGAGGTGAGAACTAAAAGAATTTTTTTAGTGCAATCGAATGTTTAGTGCTAGAAATTAGGTATCAATAATTAATATTTATAAACGATATATATTTATACAACATCATGCAATACGCAGTGAAGTGGGCAGGTAATGTCTAGTTGTTTTCTAAAGCTAGAAGTTTGTTAGAATTCCTTGTAAATTTATTTCCTGTTCAAAGCTCTCTTTGCTGAATTTGGTATTATTTTACAATTTAAGTACAACTGAATTATTTCCAAAACAATATGTTGAAATCTTAATGTTCTTTTCCATTTAAAAATAAAAGTTTCACTCGTTTTGAAAACTTGCTTTTTTCATTTGTTTATAAGCAATAGTAAAAATCATCTAATAGTTGACAAAATATCCATTAAATCTAAGTGATATGAAGAAATAAATAATATAGAGCATACGCTGGTAAATAAAAGTCTGTAGTAACTTTGAATTTCTAAAATCATACATATAAAAATGTCGCAAAAGTTTGTAGCATTTATTTTTAAAAATATGTCCTATATAATACCGTTACGTGTTTGTGAAGTAAAGTTTATTGAATATTAATTACTATATCGATGTATTTTTTATATTGAATCTGACGTGATTCCTCCATCTTTGAAATGCTTGAAATTATGTAATTTGTATGAACCGCAATTTTTATTTAAATATGAATTGGGCTTTTAGTTTCAGTATATACATTTTAATATTTCTTACAATATTAAGGAGCTATATTCAAAATCATGTTTAAATTTTTAAAAAAAAACATCGAACCATTGAACCAAATACTATTCTTCAATCTATTATACTTTTAAAACATAGAACATATCAGCAGCAAAGAAATCATCGTTGCATTACACGTATTCAAAAGCTTATACATGTTAAAAGTTATCGCAGACACGGATTTTTATAGATGCCAACTCAACCAACATATAAACACATTCATCGCTGCACAAGGAATTACAGGATCGTTAATCGGATGGACGACGAAGTTTTGAAATAACTTTTACCTCCATACGATTTAAATCTCGCAGGGAAATGGGATAGTCTAGAGTTGAAATTCCAATCAATCTGCAGCTGCAATTAGATTTAGGTTTATTGTTGATGGAGACGTCTCGAAAAGTTCTCTAAAACTTTCCATCTTACTCTTGCTCGAAACTCTAAGGCACCTTTCGGTACGCTTTTGATCTGTAAGACTCTTTGCGATGGTAATTATCAAGCTGAATGGAAAAGAGCATCTGTCTTCGAGTGAATCAAGTGTCTTAAGAAAGGAAATCTCCATTTTAAAATTCAGTCATTTTTGTAAGTGTACAAAAGGTCTCTAATTTTCAATATTTATATTCTTTTTTTTAAGAGTTTAATGCGTTATATCATGTTTTTTGCAAATGATATTTACAGAGAATGTATAAAAATATGTACAATTATTTAGAAAGAAAGCGAATCACAAGGACGATTGCCTCAAGAAGTGTTGGAAACCTAAAATCTTCTTAATATGACAATTTTGAGTTTCTTACATTTTCAAAAATTGTATAGATTTTAACCTTTCTAAAAATACCTTACTTTAACCTTTAGGGTAATTAGAAGCCATTAAAACCTATTTTTAAATAATCATTGAAACTGGGTCACACCCATGTAAAAGGCGAAGAATGTAAACAAAGGGGGGTTTTTTTGCTTAAAAGTTGAATGAATTATGGAAATAAAAACATTTAATCCGGAATTGCTAAAAAATTGTTTACATGGAGGTACACAAAACCCCCAAGGAAAGTGTAAGCAACGTAATATGGTCACGTGTACCGAAGAAAATATTTTTACAAATAGAAGTATTATCATTAGGTAAATAGGATGCAATTTCATCATTTAATATGAAAAATGTACCAAAACCAGAAATTTTGAGAAAACTTAATATTGAGCCTGGTGATTACACGATACAGGCAATGGAGTGCTTCGACAAACAGAAGCTGTTAAAGGCTAAATACTCATGTTTACAAAAAACAAAGGAAGTTAGGAAAGAAACAAGGACTTAAAAGGAAGAGAGAGGATGATGAGTTTCAAAAAATGTAGATCATCTGGAGCATGGAGAGGAATATTTTAATAAAAAAGTAATTAAACAATAAAGTTCATTTATCTCAAAATGTAAATTTTTGATGTTCGATGTACCTTTTCTGAGAAAATAATGTTCACAGGTAAGTAAAATTTTTATGGCATATTTATAATGATTGTTAATATATACTAAAACGAGCCTTTTGTAAAAAACTTAAAAATTTATTTTTTTTTATAATTCTTTTATGAGAAAAATAGGTTATATTTTTTACTATGTTTGATAAAATATTTTATAAATTATTAAAAAATTCAAAATTAACTAAAAGCTCATTTCAGTTTAATAAGAAAGGTGCATTTTATTTGTATGAAAAAAAATTCAAGCATGTACATAAGACAGATTTTGAGAAAGGATACATCGAAAACAGCCAATTTAACATTGTTCGTATAAAGGTTTCCTACTCCCCTTAAAATTATAACAATACCTGTTTTAAAGACGGTTAAAAAATTTTAAATTTATGTTAAAAGATATTTATACATCATTAAGATTAATATGTAAAACTGAATTGTGAAAATCATGAGACTAAATTTCTACTTGAAACTCATGTTTTTGTTAGTTTGAGAAAATATATTCATGTTAAATATGAAAAATAAGTATTCAAAAATTTCCGGTTTCTGGGGATAGAAAACTGCACAATAAATAGAATATTTTATAATTAAAAAATTACACAAATTTTATAACATTACTTTCCCATCCTTCGGCAAGACTATTACACCCTAATACTATGAAAGTAATTATTAGACTAAAGCTTTTAAACAGTGAACATTATTTGATAAAATACCAAACAAATTACGTTGTGTAATTTTTACCCTCATTATAGTTTTGTTCATTATATTCCTTATCATATTACGTTCCTTTGGCAATACATTGTTTCCGTTCTTTCAAGATCAACATAGGATTCCAAAAATCAAAGATCGAGATTTATTATGATACCTACATATACTCGTTAAATGACTAATATGAGACAAAAAATTACATATGTGTGCATTGTTCTATAGATATACACTCACGCATTCTTACATACATACATATATAAACATTTCCAACATCTCAAATAAGCACAAAATGCACAAAAAAGCATTAGTTCTATATTAATTTCTAATTGTCCTTTTTTTTTATTTCTTTAACAATCAGCGAAATTTTAATTCTGGGCAATCGGATTGCGTTTCATATTTAACGAAATTGTATCTCGATCTCACAATTTATTTAAAAAACAACAACTAAGGATTACTCAAAAATATAATATATAAGTAGGCGTTTCTCAAACTGTGGGGCGCGATCCCCTAGGGGGACGTGATAACTCAACGAGAAGGGTGCGAGCATATAAAAGTCGAAAACAAATAACTATTTTTAAAAAATTATTAATTTACTGAAAGTATACAAAATACATTCTAGCGTGATAAAAAAATTAAATTAACATTTACACTGATATAATACAGTAATAAATGTATCATTACTACACAATTTGTTTTATAATTAGTTTAACAATACTAAGTTAAGAACAAATTTAAAAATTACCAGTGACTCCATGGGCTTGTCGCAAATAAAATTATATACAAAAATTAACACTTATCTTGATAATTTGTACGCTTTAAAAATAATCCCTTCACTGCCGATTAAAAGTTACGCACGCGCGTTTCTCTCCCCAACGATCCGCTTTCCGCGTAGGGGGGATTCCATATTTTGGGAGGAAGAAAAGGAATAAATAAAGTTATCCCTGATATAAGTAAACCCTTCGTAAGCACTGTTAAGGTTCTTTTATTGTATTTCAAAGCTTTCGGAATAATTTTATGGATAGAAAAGAAAGATCCTAGAAAGAAAAGATCATACTTCAGAAAGACGTATATATACGTCCTAGAGGCATTTAATGCACCGGTTAAATAAGGCATATACATACGCAGGTGGCACTCAAGAGGTTAAGCTGTATTGTAACCCAAGCGTCAAAGTATAGTATTATTGAATTCAATGCATTGTTATTTATATGGAGGGAGGGGGCGCGATGAAAATTGTGATTGAATATTGGGTCACAAATATTGAAAGCTTGAGAAGCATTGATGTAAGCAGTTTTCAAATTGCCACCATTTTTAAGAAATAGATGCGTCCCTTTGTGGAGTAAAAATAACAACACCGAAAGATTGCTACCGTAAAACATTCATAATTTGTTCGATAAAACTGCCAACCCTCAAAATTTTGCATTAAATAAAAATTTTAGTTATAACCCTTTAACCAAATAAATAAAAGATACCCGCGCGTGACATTTTTCCCCTTCTTATTTCATTCAATAGCTTTACTTTCTAAATTTCAAAAGTTTAATTTTATTTTAAATTTTAATTTTTTTTTAAATATAAACATGAGTTTTTTTATTAAGCAAACAATTCTTAATATTATTAAAAATGCATTTGTACATTGTGCATTTGTGCAAAACCTTTCATGTGCTCTTGAAAGACTTGTTGTTTTTGTGTGTTTTTTATCTTGGGGTACATATGAAATACGAATGGAAGAACAGAAACATACAATACAAACAGAAGAATATAGACATTTTATTACACCTGATGATCCCAGCATAACCCTTTAAGACCCAACCCGCACGATGGTGTGGGTAAGATATATGCATTTTTGCTTCTGGAATAGTCGTAGGTAAGAAAATCCCGAATCGGACGATTGAGTGGGTTTGAATAAAGTGCCTAGTATCAGTTTTTATAAACAGATGTTGGTTGTAGTCCATGTTTTACTTTTAGCTGGCAAATCTAGCTTTGCTTACAAATACAACGAAAACACTTCTTTTTATTTGTCCTAAAATGGTAATTATTGATATATTCCCAATTGTCTGGATACAAATTTTTCTCTTAATGTTTAAAAATAATTGCAGAATAGTGAAAGTATTAACTATACTCTGTTAATGTTGCTTAAAGAATGCAGGATTTTGTTACCCACACGATGGTGTGGGTTGGGGTTGGGCGTTACTTGAGTCACTTCAGTTGTAAAAGTAAATACTTGCCATGTGTGTTTTCTTTTTTGTTTTCAACAATTTTGATGGGAGCCTAAATAAAAAGTAAATATATAGTTTAATTAGTACCAAATTTTCTAGAGGATCGCCATGGATAAGTCCCTTTTTTTTCTCTCGCTCTTTTGCAATTAATTTTCTTTTCCATACATTAGTTTAGTGATATGTCATTTTTATCATCTCCACAAATATCCACATCCCTAACCCCTGGGGGGCCCCCCCCCCTCCAAAAAAATTGTGGTTTTCAGGTGGAAGTTGGTAAGGGTCTTTTGATTTTTTTGATTTTTTTAAATAATAAAGTTTTCTGATACATTTTATTATTTTCTATGGAATACTGTGGTAACTTTTAACCAAAAGGTTTTTCAGGTGAGAAGAAGGAAACAAATTGTCACACAGAAGAAATTTTGCAATTGATACATAAATCAGATTCTTGATTTAGTTATCTTTCCGATGATGACTATGCTGCGGGAAAAGTATATGAACGACGCATACTGGAAGTCGAATCAAGTTTAGATCAGAGCGATGAAAGAAATCCTGGAAACAGACAACTTTGGATCATCCTTTACCATTAAAATCTCTTGAACCCATTCATTTCATTGTTATAGATAAAACAAAGTCTTGGTTTTAGTACAAACAAAATGTTATCAAATGCAATTCCTCCAAAATCTCAGAAATGTATCTCTTAAAATTTCAGTCAAGAGATATCTGAAGTGCGTGTTAGCAGCATCTACACCTACTAACAAATGTATTTTAACTGATGATGAGGATGACAGTGTTGTAATTCCTCCCGCAATATGATCAAGTATTGTAATTCGCCTGCTAAAAGACCATGCCAGGATAAAAGGCATGGCATTTGCAGCCCTTTTCGATTTGATGCTTTAAAGATTTTCATAGTAAATAAATAATAAATCAACAAAAGGATTGATTTATACATCAATAAAATTGTTTGTTAGTTGAAATAAGTTTGTTCCTTCTATCAACTTAGAGCTAAAAAAGGTATAACTCGTACAATTTCTTAGGTGATGATTTCACAGAAAACGCTCAACCCGCACGATCGTCTGTGTTCTAGGGTGGGAGCTTGGATTTTTTTATTATTTTTCCCAGTGTCATTGGGGTCTATATAGTATTCATAACCAGTAAAATTTAATATTTAAAGGTAGAATTTCTTTGGGTCTTAAAGGGATATAACAAAAGAGACGGGAATCCATTGCAAGCGAAAAAAGGCTGACTTCTTTTCCCAAAGAAGATACAACCGTGCCTTACTCAGAATTCGAACCCGAACACACTTCGTTACAAGCCGAGGGATATATCCACCATACTCTATTTAAATATTTTAAAGAGAAATTTTAAACGATCTTTTCAAAATTTCGATATAAGAGACGACTTAATTTTTTAACGGAATAATGGAGCCAAGCGCACTGCTCTCAATGTACGCCACTGGTGTCTCTGTAACTGTCCCCAAATTCTGAAACGCCTCCTAAATCACTTTAATTAGCCCAGTAGAACATAGCTGGTGAGATTTTGATTTAAAGAAAAAAAGAAAACATGGCATATAAACACATAATGTGAAGTAAAAGCAATAATACAGAAGAATGGTCGAAAGTCGATGCAGAAATTACATAAAACTGATTAAATCTATACCAAGACGTCTAAAAGTCATTGTAGACACTAAAAGATATCCTACTGAATTAAGAAAGAAATGCAATATTTAAAGCTATGTTGAGACTTTTGTTAAGTGTACAAAGACTTTTGTGGCGTAATTTTTTAGTAACTTTTTGATTATTAATTTTTTTTTAAAAATACTTATACTATTTTTAAAAAATTGGTTATGTCATTCCATTAAAAACAAGTTGCTAATATCATTCAAAAATTACAATTCCAATACATTAATTTTTATTAGTCGAAAAGATTAAATTTTATAGGAAATTGCAAGCGTGCGAGCACTTTTGCGGTCCACTGTATATCATAAAACTTATGAAAGCAATCCTTCCACTATTATTTCGCTTCAAAACAACCGCCCCATTCTTCTAAGCACTTCAACAATTATATGCCCCCACAGATGTTGTAGAGAATTCGTTTGTTTCCGTTTTCTCATTAACATCCAAACGAACGAGATTTCATTGCATCTTATCTCTGAAAATGCAGGACGATCCTGCGGGGCTCATTGTGCGCATTAACCTATTCTTTCAGATCTACGAATTAACATTCAAATACTGTGCTAATTGGGATTCTCCAGAGTGCATTACAAATTATCTTCTTCGTTATTCAACAAACGTGTAAACGTGATTCTGATTTTAACTATTTAGAAAACATCCGATTAGTTTAGCAAGCTGTCTTCTCTTTGTAAAAGAAACTCGTCTTTTTTCTAATTGACTTTATTTCAAATTACTTATGCTTCTTTGTACTTTAGAAACTGATTGCTTGAAAACGAATGAATCCCTGTTTGACATGAAAATATACAAGATATTGTGGATAAGATTACGGACTATATTTCTCTATGTGACTTTTGTAATTAATGGCAGCCAAAATTTATTCCATTCACGTTTTTTTTTTTTTTTTTTAT
>BMAV01014802.1:45017-55438 GCA_019973955.1 Trichonephila inaurata madagascariensis
TAAAAAAATTGAATTGAAACAGACGATAATATATAGAAGATAATTTTCAACTATATCTGTAACTACTGTATAATTCAAGTAGTCTGTTAAAAGTTTGTTCAATGTAAAGAAAAGAAATTTAAATAGAACTTTATATCTTAGAAGCAATTATTATTATCAGCAATAACCACTTTTGGTGTGTGAAACCCTGTCGTACATTTATAAGAATATATTTTAACAAATACTTAATGTAAATCAACATGTTGTATGTATTTTGTATATAAAAGAAAATTCCAATATATCTTACAGTAAGTCTTAGCGTAATATTTATGTCATTTTGTTGTTAATAATATTATTCGGGCTTCACAAGTGCCACCTTCCCTAGCATATTTTCTAGCAGAGATATTTTTATGTATATATATACCTGCATTTTTTTGTATAAAATGGCAAAGTCTAGTTTTGTTAAAGTTGTTTGTTGTCACATTCCATACTCTATCAAATTATTTGAAAAAATCAAAAATGAAGAAATTTTTACTGGGATTAATAACATGTCTGGTTTTAGAAATTCTTAAGCTGTTTTCATACTTGAATGGAAAAAATGTACTGTAGCAATTTTACTCCAGACTTTCTTCTTAACGATAAAATTTTGACGAGATATACAGTGGGCCACAAAAGTGTTCGTACACTTGCAATTTCCAGTAAAATTTAATGTTTTCGACTAATAAAAAATAATATATTGTAATTGTAATTTTTTTATATCTGTAACTTGTTCTTAATGGAATGGCATAATTAACTTTTTAAAAAATAGTATAACTATTTTTTAAAAAATTAATAATCAAATAGCTACTAAAAAATTACTCCACAAAAGTCTTCGTACACTTAACAAAAATCTCAACATAGCTTTAAGGTATCCCGACTACATTCGGAACCGTGATTTTACAAAAGCGCATAAATGGATGATTTTCACAATATTTAGTGTCACTTAGATTAGAATACATGAATAAAATTATTTTAAGGACATTTTGACAAAAAAAAACTTATTTAAATACAATATTTTGGCAAAAAATTAACTTAGAATAATCTTTTTTCAAAATGTTCTCCTTTTGTAAAAAATGCTTCTATTATAATAATATTTTGCCTGTATATAGCTCAGATCTCTCTACAGAGGCTCAACTAGAAGTTTTGAAAAATTCACATTATTTTCAGAGTTACAACCCATTGAAATAATTATCGGCGTTTTTTGCTTAAAATTGCTCCCCTCTGTTGTCGTAAAATATGGATAAACCCACTTCTAAGTTATATATTTAAAAAATTCTAGGTGAGCCTCTGTAGAAAGGTCTGAGCTATATACAGGCAAAATATTATTATAATAGAAGCATTTTTCACAAAAGGAGAACATTTTGAAAAAAGATTAATTAAAGTTAATTTTTTGCCAAAATATTGCATTTAAATAATTTTTTTTTTTTTTTTTTTGACAAAGTGTCCTTAAAAATTTTTTATACATGTATTGTAACCTAAATGACACTAAATAACATGAAAATTATTCCTTTATGCGCTTTCTAAAATCACGGTTCCGAACGTACTCGGATACCTTAAATATTGTATTTCTTTCTTAATTTAGCACTTAGTAGGATATCTTTTAGTGTCCACAACAATTTTTAAGCGTCTTGGTATAAATTTAATCAGTTTTTTTGTAATTTCTGCATCGATTTTCCTCCATTCTTTTGTAATTATTGTTTTTACTTCACATTTTGTGTTTATTTGCCATGTTTTCTTTTTTTTTACATCAAAATCTCACCAAATATGTTCTACTGGGCTAAGTAAAGTAATTGAGAGGTGTTTTCAGATTTTGGGGACAGTTATAGAGGCACCAGTGGCGTACATTGAGAGCAGTACGCTTAGCGTCATTATCCTGTTAAAAAATGAAGTCGTCTCCAATATCCAAAATTTCGGTGGATAATTTAAAATTTCTCTTTAAAATATTTAAATAGANCTCATGCTTCATAATACCATCAAAAAATACCGAATTCCTTAATTTTGAGGCCAATTTACACCCCCACGCCAGAACACCTTCACTTCCATGCTGAAGCATGGAGGTGGAGGACTTCTTGTTCCACATAAATTCCTGGGGTTAAACTCCCTATTTTTCATTTACAAGCTATCTAAGGCCCATCGGAGCCAAAACTGTTGTATTATCTGCCATCCTAATCAATTTGCTGTCAATTTTGAATTTTCTGAAACTAAATCCCAAGAATTTAGTTGGATCAATAAAACATGGAGGTGGAAGTGTTCATGCGTGGGGGCGTAAATTGGCCACAGCATTAGGTAATTTGGTATTTTTTGATTGCATTGTGAATCATGAGCTCTATTTAAATATTTTAAAAAGAAATTTTAATTTTTCCACCCTAAATTTGGATATTGGAGACGACTTCATTTTTTAACAGGGTAATGACGTCAAGCTCACTGTTCTCGATGTACGCCACTGGTGTCTCTATAACTGTCCCCAAATTATGAAAACACCTCTTCAATCACTTTATTTAGTCCAGTAGAACATATTTGGTGAAATTTTGATGTAAGAAAAGGACAAATAAACACAAAATGTGAAGTAAGACAATAATCACAGAAGAATGAAGGAAAATCGATGCAGAAATTACAAAAAAACTGATTAAATCTACACCAAGATGCTTAAAAGTTCTTGTGGACACTAAAAGATATCTTACTAAGTACTAATTTAAGAAAGAAATACAATATTTAAAGCTAAGTTGAGATTTTTGTTAAGTGTACGAAGACTTTTGTGGCGTAATTCTTTAGTAGCTTTTTGATTATTAATTTTTTAAAAAAAATACTTATACTATTTTTAGAAAATTAATTATGCCATTCCATTAAGAATAAGTTACAGATATCACATATAAGAAATTACAATTACAATATATTACTTTTTATTAGTCGAAAACATTAAGTTTTATAAGAAACTGCAAGTGTACGAACACTTTTGTGGTTGATTTAAAATAAAATTTCTTTTTTTAAAAAAATGGATAATTAGAAAACATTAACTCTAAACTCTTTTTTATCAAACGTAGTTACGGCAATGAATCCTAACAATTTATTTAATGAAAGATAATATAAGCATTATTTTTTATTAATAAAATGAATACACAAAATAATTCAGTAATTCATTCACAAACGATATGCGAAGACAAAATAAAGCAATTTCGATGCAATAAAAACGTCAGCTTCTTAAGCGAAATCTGTGTCCGGAAGCAGAGTAGTGCTTTGTAGTCAAAATAAATGCTTCAGCTTCCTAAATGAAGACAATGTCTGTAGACAAAATAAAGCTATACGTCAGCATCCTATGCAAGGACGATTTGCTAAGACAGGGTAAAGCTATGCTTCAGTATCCTAAGTGAAGATGGTTTCCAAGGACATGGTAAATGTATATAAATACAATAAAAACATAAGCTTCCCAAGCGAGAACGATTTCCACGACAGAGTAAAGCTATGAGTCAACATCCTAAATGAGGGCACTCTTCAAAGACAGGGTAAAGCTATAAGTCAGTATCCTAAATCAGTATGATCTCCAATGACAGAGTAAAGCTCTGAGTCAACATCCTAAATCAGGACTGTTTCCAAAGACAGGGTAAAGCTATGAGTCAGCATCCTAAATCAGGACGGCCTCCAAAGACAGGGTAAAGGTATATGGATACAATAAAAACGTTAGCTTCCTAAGCGACGACGGTAAGACAAGGTAAAGATATATTAATATAAAAAAAATGTCAGTTTCTACCATTTTCGCTCAGAAAAATTTAATAATATTCGCAATCGTTCAGAATTAGTAAGTTTGAACTTGTTTTTAGTTATTTTTAGATAAATAGAAATGAAAAAAAAAGTTTTCGATGTATTTCAGTAGTGGTATATTTAATTATTTCATCAACATATTTTTAAGTAAAATTGATTGAGCTATTGAAGGCTGTATATGGCATTAACTATCTTTATCTAATTAAATAGAAACGAAATATTTAAGTTCGTACAATCAAAGGTCATTTGAAACCTTCAAGCTGGTAAGATTCCCCGGCATATACTCGAAATAGTAATGTAACAAAATTTTGAATTTTTGTGATATATATTTTTAATATTTCTAATAGAGCTTAGATTTTTTTTTGCATTCCTAAATAATGATACTTTAGATACTCTCCAGGAATACAGCAATAACCTCTTTTAGCTCAAATGTTTTTTTCTTTTTTTTTTAGTCGCACATGGGTATAAATTTTAGTACCTCATAATAATATTTTCATTTAGAAACCATTTTTTTAAATAACATTAATTAAATATATAAAATATTTTGTGCACACACATATATAAACTGATGTATAAAACAAAGTTAATGAGTCTTTTGAAGAAAATCGCAGGATAATTTCTTTGGAGAATATTATAAAACAATTTTTAAATCTAATTTTTTTTCCCTGTGTAAAATTGATTTTTCAGTACTGGGTACAATTCAGAAAAAAAAAATGTTTTGGTTCGCTCTCTCTATACGCACAAGCATCTTTTACAGAAATATAACAACTTTGGAAGAATATAGTGCAATTCAATTGTGTTCGCGCGCGCGCGTATAAAGTACGAATTTAACATTAAGTCGTTACCCACCAAATTGTTTCCAATTTTCGCCAAGATGGGGGATAACTTTACAATATAGTTATATTGATTTTTATCGTTTGGTAACATAATCGCTACAGTGTATACGCACTTACTTTTTTGGTTTATTTATTAATTTATTTTTGTGGTAAGCCTATTAATTTTAAGCAATTTGATTTTTTTAAAAATATTTAACCATTTTTATATTGGTCGCTATTCTGTTGCAGTATTCTATTTTTGTAATTTCGGTTAGAAAATGGATACCTTAGAAATTAATGGCGAATACCAGGATTATTTTTGAAGTTATACTTCTTTTGGCGCAATAGGGAAAAATGATGAGAGTAAATTTTTACGATGCGCGCGCACACCGTTGAAGTCTAATAACTTAGCGCACATCGTCTAATAACTTTGGAAGTTACTCAGGGATCTTGGCTATTTGGGTGTCGATCAAATTGGCGTGCCCCCCCCCCCTACATGTAGATATCCATGTGGGTGTAGTTGGGATAGGAGAGGGCTTGCACACTAAACTTGCACTCAGTCCTCCATATTCCTATGGGGTAGGAAATTTTTTAACATGCCACTTTTTTGGTGCTAAGGGACTGATATTTGAGGTATCGTTATAACTATTGTTATAAACCACATCTGTTGGGAAGCATCTGTCCCGGTGCATTCCTCCCCCCTCCTTCTACAGCTTTTTGGCAAATATCTCAACACCCGAGACTCACAGTCCATTCGGACCTGGCTCATTCGATCCCTCTCTATCTGCTCTTCCAGTTATTATGATTGCATGCTCATAGAGCTATTTCTTCCATGGTTTTGGTTTTAAACTTTTTAAAATTTGTTTAAATTCACAATTTCTTGGCTCCTATTTAAGTCTCGGACTTGAGATTGGAACCAACTGTTCCACACGTCGAGATCTATCCAGTTATCTACTTCATTCCCATTGCGTAGGCATGGGGAGGGCTTAAGCACTAAAATATCATGTTTCCAAAATCCTATGGAAACTAGAAAAAATGTCATCCCCCTTAAGGAATTGAGCTTGGGACTCGATTTTTGGAGGTCCGCCACATTTTCGTATTAGCGCGAGCTTTAAGTGGAATTGGCCCCCTCCGGTGCTCCCTCCTACAGGGCTTCCCCAGTAATAACTCGAATCCTATGCTACCTTGTCGACCGCACCGGCTGGATTCGATTGATCTCCCTATCAGCATCCTGTATATATTTGTTCAGGACAATAGCCCCATTTCTTCACAATTATTTAACATTTTTCCATAATTTTAAAATTAAAATCCTTCATAGCTCCGAGGTTTTTTGAGCTTCGTTAGCGAAACTCGGACCATGGATTCTTCTCGTTGAGCACTTTCATCTCTTATATATCGTGTGTAGATAGTTGGCTTCGGGTTGGCGTTATTACTAAAATTAGAATTGCCAGGTTCGAATGGGTTCGATTTTTTGATGACATCACGATATTACAGAGAGAGGGGAATGAAACTTTTTGATCACCTACTACTATGTGTATCTTTGGGATGTACGTGGCCATTTACGTCACAGTTGCTTCCCCCGGGGGGAGTTAATTTCGTTTTCCTTTTCCGAGCTAGTGCCACAACATTTGCAAATACAGACTCCGGACCGGTTCGAAGGGATTTCCCTAATGTTTCCCCACAACCATGTCGAATTTCGAGTTGCTGGGTGCCCTGTCTATTTTATTTAATCGTTTTAAATTTTTTAATTCTTTTAAGGTAATTAATAGCGTTCGGAGACCTATTTTTTAAATTTTCTAAAAATCCCTAAAATCTTTACATTTTTAATTTTGTTTTTATGCACTACACAATAAAATACAGTTAGAAATAATGTACATACATAACAATTTTTAAAAATTTAAATTTTTGAAGAAATTTTAATTAAATTTTTTTGAAACTTTTTCAAATGCTCTATTTTTAAAAATAATTTATATTTTACGAAAAAAAATTGCTGCAGCACACTTTTTTAAATATATTTCTAGAGGTTGGACTACAAGTTTTAAATTATTTCTTTTAAATCAAAAGTTGTAGCTAATCGAAGCTACAAACTGTGAATTTCATTTATATTTTCGATACTTTTATAAGGAAATCCAACTATAAAATCACTAAACATTTTTCAATTTCTTAGCTTGTAGTACAACCTCCAGATAATACTATTAACAACATTTGTGTAAATTTTCATACAAGTATCTCTATTGGTTATTTAGATATCACACACACACACACATTTGAAATACCAAGAAATTTACAAAAAAATAGTTTTGAGAAAAATGAGTTTAAACTTTATAAATGCAATTTCAAAAATAATATGACAAGTATATTACTAAAACTCCACTGTTTTATATTTAACACTTCCCCTCTTTGGTATTTTATTAAATTTTTTCTTTCTTTGGGCTCCCCTTTTTTTTTCTGATTTTCAAAAAGGCAACAAATGTTTCGAGTCACTGATTGGAATGATGTCAACAAATCTCTCAACACGCAGTGTATAATAACATGCATTTATGCCAAGTACTTTCAAATTACCTAAAAAACTTCGCTAAAAGCTTTGTTAAAAATAATAACGGCATTTTGAGTACCCAAAGAAAATTATTTTAGATCGATAAAAGTTGCTTTCAGAACAATTTGCCACAAACAGGCGTCGTTTGTATTTATGTCTTACCGTGGATGCAGTTTTATAATAACTGCTTATCAGACAGCTTTTCTTGTAGATAAGTTTGACAACATTTAAAAGTTTCACGGAAAGTCCTACACTTTTTTCTGTATATTGCTTTCTGGTGTCGTTTCCTAGCTGATGCACCAGTTCTCAGCCCCACTTGGGGGCGGTCCATAAATGGGTTTCTCGTTGCTGGAGCAACTGTGAAAAATTGCCACTATTGTAGCATTTAGCATAGCTTTGACGTGATTGGTGTTATTGCTATAATGGTTTTGAATTTTATTAATCGTAGCATTGGTAAGTTTTTTTGTCCCACCGTGGTTTTTCTCGCTTTTTTTTAAAAGTTTTCATTGTTGACTATTCACTCTTTCTGAGAAGTATCTTATGCACTCATATTTGATCACACTTACACAGTTGACATCATACACATCTGTAATAGAAAATATCCTTGAGAATCACCATCACAGTAGAAATCAACATATTTTTAAGATCTCGTAGTGCAAAAACATACAAAGATTTTGTGCGCACCAATAGATTCCATGTTTGAAGTAAATCCCAGATGACTACAGGAACATGCATGTACGACTGGACTTGTAGAATTCTAAAAACCTTTGACATTTCCAAATCGAGAAATTTCCCAGTGTCGATGGATAAAGTTATTATAGAATCATTTAGCAATGAATGTCCACGTGTCTCTGCCGTCAACGGATATTCCACATTCTTCAATTGATATGTTGGAACATTTTGTAATGCTTTTCTCTTTCAAAGCGGTGCCGTTCATAGCATCTTTAGTCGTTAGTGTAGCAAGCGTTAAGACCGTTCTTACACAAAGTCTAAATGCTCTTTTTGTTGTACAAGGCCATTTCAGCTTAGCACATAGCTTTTTCACAGACGAATGTCATCTTCCAATCACTCACCTTCCAAAAATAAGTTGCAAATGAATGACACTTTGCTTTTTTCAGTAGCTGAAAAAAAGGAAAATAAAAGTGCACTTGGAGCATTTTGCCGTCACATTAAAAGTCAGTCCAAAATTATAATCTTCAAGCACACACATGTACAGATTCTTCTCAAAAACAATTGGAGAAATACAAACTTGAAAAAACACACTTCCCAAAATATTTAAATAAAATATTTTATTACCTCTTAATGTTCCACTGAAACATTATTTGTTCAATGAAAATTCCTTCAATTATTCCAGTTTTTGTTCATTACAAGTTTGAACACTCCAAGTCAAGAACACTACAAGTCAACAGTTCCACTGATTTGTGAATCCGTCACCAGCACAGTTGCGTTTTCAAGAAGTTAATTTAATTCATTTGTTAACCATTATAAGTAGGTAATATTAAAAGTAGAATGTTCAGAAGAGCAATTAACGATTAAAAATTATACAATAAAAGCGAAAAAAGTTCAGATTTTTTAAGAAATTTGGGAGAACATTCGTAAGATTCAAATCAAAAGAAAAACATGTGAGGTCATAAGAAACAGATGTCGCCAATCGCAAAAATCCAATTAAAAGATAGAAATCATTGCCTATCAATAAAATAGTTTTAAAAAATTGTTAGAAATTCTTTTTAAAATTATAATGGGTTGAAACTGCAAAAATTATCTGTAAAAAGCATGTTAAGCAGTCAACTTCCGGTTTCGATTTCACCGCTGTAATAATATTTTAAACACCTGTAGCTTTTTTTTCTAATTATCGTACAGACAAAACAAAGGCTGATTTAGAAAGCTAATTGTTTGAATCTTAAAAATATAAAATTCAAAAAAAAATGTCATTTTTGACCGAAAATGACATTTTCAACGTAGTCACCTTTGAATGACCATAACTCGGGGGATCTTCAGGCGGATGTCTTAATTTTCTCGGAAATGATTCTTCCAGTCGAGAAATTCAATAATAGGTCTCAGGGGTCACATTCGGTTCACCTCATCTCCAGATACAGTCTGCCTAAACCCTATCATGTTATTGTTCCTATTGTCCCTGTACAGGGGTGTTTAAATTTATTTAAATCGTGGTTATCTCTCGTTTCGCTGGTCCGGGTGACTTAAGGTAACCGACTACGTTCGGAACCTTGATTTTAAAAAAGCGCATAAATGGATAATTATCACGATATTTAGTGTCACTTAGATTGGAATGCATGTTTAAAATTGTTTTAAGGACATTTTGACAAAGAAATTATTTAAAGACAATATTTCGGCAAAAATGTAATTTAGATTAATCTTTTTTCAAAATTTTCTCCATTTGTAAAAAATGCTTCTATTATAATAATATTTTGCATGTATATAACTCAGACCTCTGTACAGAGGCTCAACTACGATGTTTGAAAAATTAACATTATTTTCAGAGTTACAACACATTAAAATAATTATTGGCTTTTATTTCTTGAAATTTCTCCCCTCTGTTGTCGTAAAACATATATAAAAACACTTCTAAGTTATATATTTCAAAGTTCACCATTCTTGTATCATGCTATTTTTGATTTTGTCAATTTTCAGGAACAAAACAGAGTAAAAAACTAATTATTGAATAAATAATTAGCATTAATTAATAAAATTAATCATTAATAACAAATATTTAATTAAATTTTACGTATTAGAATTATAACCAATCGGAAAAAGTCAAGGGCTTTGGGGGGTCCAGGTCCCCAGGACTCCCCCCCCCCTTGTGTGCGCCACTGAGAAGAATTATATATTGTATTTTAAAAAATATATGTACACTTTAATAATAAACGAAAGATCTAATAATTACAATATTTAGATGACCTGAACGCCGTAGTTACGTTCAAAATCGTGGCAAATGAGTTTTACTTATATAGAGCACCTCCTTCCGCCTGAATACAAATAAGTACGAATCTATATGTTATACATGTGTGTATGTGTGTGCCCGTTACGTTTCTTATACTGCTAAGATCCATAGTCCATAGCTTTGTAGTGTTCTTGCACAAGTTCAAGCACATATTTCACTGCGTTCGCTTCTGAAGAAAATAAGATCCCGATTTTAATTTATTTCACAACAGAATAAGAAAAGAATAAACCAATTAAAATAATATTATCATCGCCCAAGAATTTTGTGCTTGAACTTGTGCAAGAACACTACAAACTATATAAAAGGGGTAATTTTCGAGAATTATTACGTTTGAATC